>CM034351.1:39383890-39508203 GCA_019925275.1 Mytilus edulis
AATGTTTAAATAGAAATGACGAGCAGAGGGATCATGTGAACGACAAGTTGCGCATATTCGTACGCTGAACCACATCATGATGGCGTTCGGAAAATGTAAGAAAGAAAAAATCAACCAAAACAATTGCACATTTACTGACATATGCTACGTGGTAGGAAACCCATATACTTTAATTTCCAAGGAATAAAAAGACTGTTTCGATGAAGCTATTAATGAGTTGTAAAGATATACCAATCTTCAATAAACGTGATTTATTATATAATAGATAGGAGTTTTAATTGTTTTTATGTGGTATTGGTTCATTAAACAGTGACCTACTATACGTTAACTTATATGTATGTCAAAAGGTAGCATTGGTTATAATAACATTTTTTTTTTAATCTTGTATAAAATAAGTTTATATATGCAAGGTATGTAAATTTCCCGAATTATTATGCCTTTACTGATTATTTTCAAATTAATGCACATAGCCTAATTTGAAATAACATAACTAGTTATGATCTGTACCCCGTCTATGCATAACTACTGGCATAAGCAAATTGTCAGAATAATGCATACTTAAACATCAATATAAGGAACAGATAGGTTGTTTGTACTCACACTTACAACTGTGAATGAAACAAACATGGAGTTTATAAATATAACATTTTTTACTGTTAAGCGAACAAATATAAGCAAATTTACTATAGATTAATTTTATATTTGTCATGATGCTTTTTTTTGTCATTCTGCATATAGAGTGTTGTTTTGTATTGAAATTGCTGTCTGTCGTTCGTCTATTATTCTGTCTAACAAGATTTCATAATGGTTTGAATATTACTATTATTGCTTAACGTTTTCGTCAAAGTTAAAATTAAGAAAAGTTAATAAAGAAATAAATATGTTACCAAACAGTTGTTACACAAATATGTAAAACGTTTGATGATTGACAGCTCAAAATAAAAATTGTACCATGAGGCAAAATTGTCTTTGTTTGAATTTATTTCATTTACACGTGTTACTACATTCATCAGTTAATGTTTAATATAATCTCCAACTAAATTAAACAAATATGCTTAGAGTAAAATTCCGAGTTAAAATGACAAAGATAATATCAAGCACTTGCATAGTCACCCTTTCCCATATTAACTACCTATCAATAAACAGTCACCAACTGGAAGGACACACGTTTGTCGAGTCAAAATCTACATTCTGTTCTTAAAGTTTTGACAAAATTTCGGAAATTCTTTGAATACTAAACATTTTAAGACATACAGAAGTGTCTTGTACAGTGTTGCGTATATTAATATTTGATCCATAATAATCGAATTTGTGTACATAAAAATTGTGAACAATCTTCAAACAAGTTAAATCCCGCCATATTCTGCATGTTCCGTATGTCCCTGTTCCTAGTCAGTAACCTTTGATTACAGTGGTTTTCATGTACCATATTTATTTTTCGTTCTTTATTTTGTATATATAAAAAAGAAGATGTGGTATGATTGCCAATACATGTATATATGACTATTCGTTTTTCGTTTGAACTGTTTTACTATCCGGGGCCTTTTATAATTATTTGACATGGGCTAGTTTTGGAAAGTGGTATAACTAAGTAAAATTGCTAACTTCTGTAATTTGTTGTGTCCATCATCATTTATATTTATCTATTAAACTTATTATCTAGAAATACATTGATATGACTACGAAATTAATCTTTTTCTAAAACACTTTAGTAAGACATGTAAAATAGAAGGTCATTGTTAGATAAAGTATGCATATCTTCATTTAACGCATTCATAATGTTGACATTAACTTCGAAAGACTCTCGATCTTACTTTGAATCTTGTCCCGACATTACTTCCTTCAACACTAAGTTATTAGAACATTTCAATTCTAAATCTATCCTGGACCTAAGTTATCATCAATGAGTGCTAGATTAACATATAGTGATAGCTACATATAAGTTTCACAAAATAACGTGATGTGGATAATATCATTGATCTATAACTTTTTCCCACTTTTTCGATTTACACTTTGTTATTATCTTCACACATAATAATGTTCTAACATATATGCTATGATTTATTAGATAATTTTCATTTAATACATATATAATGAAGTCAAAACATGAAACGAAATAGGAATAACCGTTTCCAATTTACTGACTATTCCAAGAGGTGTATGTTTTTTTCAAAACCATACGTAGGTGTAAAGTCGTGGATAAACAATAAAACACAATGCATCTCCTAGCTAGACAACTAGCTAAACATGCTAACTTCAAATGGAAATCTGTAAGGTTTATCAATATATTAAAAATCATAAACAATGCGATAAGGAAGATTATAATTATCAACTCAAATAAAGTTTTTGTTCACTTTTTTGTTCACTGCTAGTCGTGAAATGCTTAATGAATAAATTTATACTATTTCATGCATACTGATTTTTATCAATAAACAACAAAACGTAAAATTCTGTCAAAATAATATCGTATTTAAATGGTTGTCAGAATTTAAATTCTTGTTATATTAGTTATGTGCACAGTTATGCTTTCTAAGATTTATGATTTCAGTATGATGTTATAATTGCATATGGGTTTTTTTCTAAGAAAAAAACAACTAACAAAATTTTGTACGGCAAGTTTTCTGATTATTCCATATTTTTCTCTTGTTTAATATGTAAAACTTGATAATCTTTAGTTTCAATTTACCGATACCAATTGTATGGATACAGTATGTGGCTTTTTTCTTCAGTTGAGTGTTGTTTTTGTTGGTCAGATTTGATGATACATACCATTAGTGTAACCAAATATATGGGTTTTGTTTTGGAATGATGACCAAATGTTAACTTTTTTGTTTTGCTTTTCGATGTTTAGGTTGATTCGTTGTTTAAACATATGTTGCATATTTAATGAGATAATTAATAGTGTCTTACTTGAATGAATTTTAAAAACGAATTGAGACATCCTCTTTTAATCAATAAATTTACTTGGCCTGTCGATAAGAAAACATATAATTATCTGATTGGTCATGCCGTGAATCAATATTAAGTATTTTAAATTCAATACATCATGTTACATTTGCTTTCCAGTATATAAACTGCAGTCAGTTGGTATAATATACACTTATTCTCCATCGCTTGTTGATGTATCCAGCATCTGCCTATATAATGAATTCTCTCATTGTTATGATGACAGTTCTTTTTGGAATGATATTTGTTCCCGCCATTGCAAGTAAGTTATTCATGTCAATATATACATTTAAAGACATACCTTTGAAAAGTATACATTAAATTTTCAAAGTAGTTTACTGAAAAGCAGACTTCTTTATATTTTCATAGATATACAATTTCTAATTATCTTTGAAAGAAATAATCAAAATCTCTAGAGAAAGATACGTGTTTTCAGTTCATCTACAAGGCATCTTGTTTCCTTTACTTGATACATGATGTCAATATATGGATTTATAGTCGAACAATGTACATGTAAAGTAGCAGTACTAAACAAATAATTTGCAATATGAACAATTTGATATGCATAGAACATTTTTATCAGTGATCTTTGAAAACCAAATAAGCTTGACTACTACATTCTAAGGTGCAAGGTTAGTACGGGATAATTTATTCGATCAATAGAACACATTAATTGTCATGGAATTGATAAACATAAAATTATTTGCAGCGAAAAGATGTCACACAAGTGAGTTATTACTATGTCAATTGAGCTTTAGCTTTTAATACCGGGTTTAACGATACATCTTTTATTTATCAGAAAATGCATGTACCAAATCAGGGCTATACCAGTTGTTTTCTATTTGTTCCATTAGTTGGTATTGCTGAAAGTTATCGTCCCTATACAAAGTCTTGTTGACCAATTTGGTCATTTGTTAATCATTATTCTAGATCTCTTTTGATTTGGCAACATTATTAGACGATAATAAAAATGAACACAAATTATGTAAACGTGGACAAACATTCAATACAAAACCTGTAAACAAATACCCTAAACACAAGATCAATACGTTTTTGCATTAAACGACAGTGTCCATGGATATTTGGTTTTGTACTTATCTGTCCAACATTTGTAGTACTTTATCACAATTATTATGTCTAACGGATGTTTCCAATGTGGACAAAAGACTTAAAGCTAAGTATGACTCCAATTATCACTGAACTAGTATATATTTTAATTAAGGGCCAGCTGAAGATGGCTATACGACGGCTTCAGCTGTTTTGTTTCCTGCTCTGTGGTCGGGTTGGTGTCCCATTGACATATTTCCAAATTTTATTCTTATTTATAAAAGCTACGAAACAAGGTACGGTATTCTTTTTTTTTTTACATTGCAAAACCCCAAAATGTTTGTAGCATATAATACAGTTGATTAGGTAGTCACATTCGTATTTACTAGAGTTAATTCCTAGATGCCTACTAATTGATCATTAATTTGTAAAATACTTTGATTGATTTTGTAGACACAAGTTTTTACTATTAAATAAAAAATATAAACTACCTGAAGCTAAACAGGTGATTCATCAAAGATATATTATGATTAGACAATTAAAACAAAATGCTTTGCAACAGTTAAACAAAGACCGTATCGCTACATATTTTGAACCATAATAAGAAAATACAGTACACAAAGCTTCGTCATATATTAAGCCATGTTTTCATGAACACTACTATTTGTTGATTAACATGTTTCAGATATGTTTGCTACATTTTGTTGTTTTATTTGAGTGTAAAAGTGTACATTTTTTATAATAGCCGAAGCATTCATTTTTAATAGTTATTTTTTTCTAATTGCTATCCGTATAACACTATTTACAAAGTGTTCTAAAGTTTTTTTTCTAGTTGTTTCATGCTCACATTTTTGTAGAAACAACTGTTATCTCGAAAGTAAAATTCCTTTTTTGAAAATTAAATAAATATAATCTCGTGGAAAATACAAGGGTAGGAATCCCGTTAACATGTTAAACCTGTCACATGCTGTTATATGCGCTTTTTTTTAAAGTCAAGAGCCTGCGTTCAAGTGGTTGTTGTATGTTGCTGTGTAAAAAAAAAATTTTTGGTACATTGTTTTTAAAATTTACCTGGCCATTAATTTTCTTGTTTGAATTGTTAAACATTTTTTAAATAAAGTTATGTCATTGCTGACATTGCAACATTGACATTCCTGATTGTGTGAGGTCGTACGATGGTCTAAAGTGAATTTCTGGACTATTTAGTTTCTTACCTAAAGGTCTCTTATTGGCAATTTAACAAATCTTTTATGTGGTATGTAAGTCCTGTATGATTTATATATACTATATATTTTAGGTGCATCTTGTGTAGCAGCTCAACAAGAAGTAATTCGTTTAACTGCAGAAAACCAAGCCATTAAACAGGAGCTCGATCTTTGTGTAGCTAGACAGGACACCAATGCTGCATGCATTGAAGATCTGAGAGTGTGTAGGAATCAACTTAATCAAACGACCTCTGAACAAACGACCTGCGAAGGAGAATTACTTTCTTTTACGTCCATCCAAACTCGGTATCAACAGTGTAACGTGTTTACAGGTCTCTCACAATGTCGTGCATCAAGTTGTTTTTGGGGTTGTTATGATCCTGCGCTAAGGAATTTGTATAATATTTCAAATGTACAATAAAAGTGTCTTAATTATTGTTCGTCTTACTATTGCGTTCCAAAGTACTGTATGAAAATTATTGACAGTTGTCAACACAATAACACTTAGTACTTAACAGTAGTCAACACTTCTGTGTTGACATGCAAATCAATAATGTGGTAATTTTCATAAATTTCCTGTTTACAAAACTTTAAATTTTGGAAGGACTAAGGATTTTCTTATCCCAGGTATAGCTTACCTTAGCCGTATTTGGCACAACGTTTTGGAATTTTGGATCCTGAATGCTCTTCAACTGTTTACTTCTTTGGCTTTATAAATATTTTGATTTGAGCGTCACTGATGAGTCTAATGTAGACAAAACGCGCGTCTGGCGTACTAAATAATAATCCTGGAACATGTGGTACCTTTGATAACTGTTTACACCACTGACTGGATGCCACTGACGGTGGGCGTTTCGTCTCCGAAGGTATCATTAGCCCAGTAGTCAACACTTTTGTGTTGACATGCATATTAATAATTTGGTCATTTTTATAAATTTCCTGTTAACAAAACTTTGAATTTTCAAAACAACGTAGGATTTTCTTATCCCAGGTATAGATTACCTTGCCAGGGCTTATCACATATTTGTTAGGAATACCTTAGGTTTTGCATATGCAATAACCTGAAATTGCCCAGGCAAAAAAGAGTATATTGATATTGTACCCCGATTCCAGAAGACGTGACGTCATTGCGTCCTTAAATACATGTCTTTTCCATATTGACCCTGGTATCAAAAAATGAAATAGTACCCAAATATAAAAAAAGAAAACTACAGACTGACATCAATTCAACTGACAAATAAGTAAATATCGCACTGAAAGGCAGTAAACATATGAAATATTATGAAAGACATAACATTATCACACAGTTTATAATATGGTACCACACCAATGCGTGTATTTACATACAAATGCAAAGACCGGAAGCCTAAAACATATATTACAAAATGAAAGACCATCTAAGAACACGGGCAACACAATGGGTGCCACATGTGGAGCAGGATCTGCTGACCATCCCGAAGCACCTGATATAAATTTTGTTTTTGATTTGGTTCGTGTTGTTTATTCCTACGCTATGTAATGTGTTCTATTATTTGTCTGTTTGTCTTTTTAATTTTTAATCATGGCATTGTAAATATAATAAAAAAGATGTGGTATGATTGCAAATGAGACAACGGTCCACGAGAGACCAATATGACACAGACATTAACAACTATAGGTCACCGTACGGATTTCAACATGAACAACATGATTTTCGTATGTTAAAAATAGCGGATTCAACATGGTTTTATAGCTACATGTAGCTAAACCGTTCACTTGTATGACATTCGCATATCAGCCAATACTATTGACAACGATGTGTGGACAGAGCAAACATACTAATATAGTTAAAAAGGTAAAAAATAGGGATATAAGAGTCAAACATGAGTTATGTAATCGTAATCACTATAAAGCATAAAGGCAAATCACATAAGCCAAAATTAAAAAAAAACAAGAATACTTAAAATTTACCATGACACAATAACACGATGCATATGTATATATGTTCCTTATGTCATTATCCCCTTTACTTTTTTTAAACGAATGTGACAATCGATTAAACTATTTACTGGCTTTGTAATAAAATGAGCAACACGACGGTATCACATGTGTAACAGGATCTGCTCACCCTTCTGGGGCACCTGAGATCACCTTACGTTTTGGGTGGGGTTTGTGTTGCTTAATCCTTAGTAATCTATGATGTGTCTTGTCTACTATTATTTGCTTGTTTGTCTTTTTGTCTTTCTTAGCCATGTCGTTGTCAGTTTATTTTCGATCTATGAGTTTGACTGTTCCTTTGGTATCTTCCGCCCACCCTTTGTAGAGTAACGTCATATGTAACAAATAAACACACAAGCATATTTAGTCTAAGATGCGTGATTTTTTTATTTGGTTGTTAATGGCTTTGGATAAGTTAGCTGTCAGTTACTGTGAATTCCTTTTGTACTAAGTGTCTTTTTGTTGTTGGGATGTATAGGTACCAGGCCATGTACACTTGTATTTGTAGTATTTGTATGTGTATTCATCTGGTAAGTTAAACCTTTTTTCAACATATTTGTATAGTTCGTATTCATGTTGTATTGTTACAATGTAAGAGGTGGTTAAGAGTCCGCTTATGTGTTTCACCAGCTGCATTATGTATGTATGTGCCAAGTCAGGAGCCTTAAATTCAGTACATAATGTAGTTGTCGTTTGTTTATGTATGACATATTTGTTTTCCGTGTTTTTTTTGGCAAATAAATTAGGCCATTGATATTCCCGTTTGATTTTTTTTTATTGCATTGACCTGCATTTAATTCAAGCAAGTAAATTATTTGTATCTTCTGATTGAAGAACTACAGCCAAGAAATGTTACTACAAACGAAGTTAATAAATCGTGTTCATTCCGAGGACTTTAAGATGACGAATCTTGAAGATGACCCCTTCTAAAGCTACCTCCAGCTTCCGATAGTATATTTGCAGTAGATAATTTAAAGTCATCTAGTTCATGAAAAGTAGCACCGATGTATTTGAAGGTGTCAGTTATTTGAAGTAGATTTTCACCGGTTTTGAACTGGTATTCACTATGTTAAGATCGAGACGGACGAAAATGCATACCTTTTTCTTCTCTATACCTGCTGTCCGCATGTAATGATAACAAAAGCGTATAGTCTACAATATTGACACTAAGTCTGAGACTGTGTACTTCTTGTACAAGGTCGGGGACAAAAAATGGTGTACAGACCCACGTCAAATGAATATCAACAAAACAAACTAAACAGTACAATAAAATCAACGGTACCAATTTTGTTGCACCAGATGCGCATTTCGACAAAACATGTCTCTTCAGTGATGCTCGTGGCCAAAATGTTTGAAATCCAAATCTCATATAAAAGATGAAGAGCTATAATCCAAAAGGTCCAAAAAGTATAGTCAAATTCGTGAAAGGAATCAGAGCTTTGCAAGTAATATTCATAAAGACAACTAAAAGAAAACTATAACACTATAACAAGATGAAAATTAACCAGAAACTTTATTTCAAGACCATCGTGTAATATTTGTGAAGTTGATGTGGGGCCAGATGTGCAATCTCATTCAATAGTTCATTGTACGCTTTTACATTTTTTTTCAAATGTACGATAATAATTGGTCACAAAAGTAATCTGCCCATTTATAATCCCAAGGTTTCCAATATACCATGCATAGTTGATCACTTAGTCCGTTTGGCTGACCAGGATACATGTCATTAAATGACATAACTTGATTAGGATGACTTATCCATTCCATATCATTATCATTGTTGAAATTATAGCCACCAAGCCAGTATCCACTACCTGGAAAACAAACATTTTGATACAATTTTTACAAACTGATTATGTAAACAACTTGATTTTTATTTGAACTAACTTGAATATTTAATAAAGGAGCTCTAAGTGATTGTAACAACTGGCGAGGTATAATTATATTGTCAATCCAAAGTAAGATCAGGGCCAAAATTAGTATCCAAAGAATAATAGATGCAATTGATAAACAGCTCAGAGAGGAGCAGGCAGAATTCCGTAAAGGTAGAGGGTGCATCGATCAAATCTTTGCTTTATGCAACATCATTGAACATAGTACAGAATGGCAAAGGCAGCTTTACATCAACTTTGTGGATTTTCAGAAGGCTTTTGACAGTATCAACAGAAAGACATTGTGGCGAATACTCAGATCATATGGAATTCCAAAAGAAATAATTGAGCTCATAAAAAGTTTCTACAACCATTGCGTTTGCAGACTAGGGCAAAGCAAAATCTGGTTTGAGATAAAAACAGGAGTTAGACAAAGCTGTATGATGTCTGCCCTTCTTTTCAATGTCGTCATTGACTGGGTAATGAGAAAACACAACGGAAGATGCTCCAAGAGGAATAAGATGGAATCTTTCTGCAACATTAGAAGATCTTGATTTTGCTGATGATCTTGCTCCTTTATCTCATACCCACCACCATTTACAAGAGAAGAAAAACCGCCTAAATACTTTTGCTAGTCAAGTTGGACTTAAAATCAGCCAAACCAAAACTGAAGTCATGACGCTTAACACCAATAACCCAACTCCTGTCCTAGTAGATGGAAACGATCTCCCCATCACAGAAATATTTACATACCTAGGAGGTACAATAAGAAACGATGGAGGTGCAGGAAATGACATAATAAACAGATTGAAAAAAGCCAGGAATATATATTTAGATCACTTAACAATGTATGGAAATCATCCCAGTATAGTAAGAAGACCAATCTAAAACTGTACCAGTCTGAGAGTTGTGTACTATCTACTCTGTTAAACGGATCAGAATACTAGATGATGACAGAAGTCGATCTAAACAAACGGTCAGTTTTCCATACCAAAAGCTTAAGAAGAATCTTGCGAATTTTCTGGCCAAAATATCTAATGAAGATCTTCTAAACCAGTGTCAGCAAGATAGCATGGGAACATTATTAGTGAGAAGGCGTTGGAAATGGATTGGTGATGTCATCAGAAGAGATAGTAATTCCATCACTAGAACAGCATTACATTGGACTCTAGAAGGAAGGTGTAAGCGAGGAAGACCAAAAAACACATGGAGACGTACTGTAGAAGAAGAATTGAAGACCATGAACAAAACATGGGGAACAGTAGAAAAGATGGCCAAAGACAGACAGAAATGGAGAACCTGTGTTGCTGCCCTACATAACGATGGCATACCGGGCAGTAAGTAAGTACGTAAGTAACTTGAATATAAACTAATAGCTATCTTAAGATATTAATATTTAGTTCCCTTTAATACTTTGTGGTAATCTGCAATAGGTTTTGTTTTGTGATTAAATCTAACTTCTTCTTCTTCTTTATTCTTTCCTCCACTATCTGGAGTACCACTACTTTTGTAGTGTAGCACGGATAAGCAACTGATCACTGTTAGCAACTGTGTGCATGTGCAGGAATATTTTATGATTATATGAAATAAAATCATTTTTTTTCATTCTGATGTGTTTCGTTGTCATACATTTCCAAATACAATTACTGAAGATACAAACATATTGCAGGATGGATATATAAGACATACCATATAAATCAAAAACCAAAGCAACCACTACAAAATTGTTCATTCATATAAAGGACGACCTTGCAATAGTGAGATTTGTTTTATATATACAAAATGTTTTTGAATCAACCTGGGAGGAGGTCTGAATTTTTGTTATTCCTTGTTTTCAAATAAAAAAACCACATATAATTAAAAACCAATTGTTCAGAGAACAATTGAAGGTCTTTCCACTGAAAACAATGTAAAGTTGTAAAATTAAGTTTAAAATGTCATTCCAATCGTCAACTGATAGGTTATTGTACGCTAAATCCAGAAATATATGGTTTCTATACAATATTTTTTAAATAAGGGAGATAATTTGTTACTTCCGGTTTGAAAAATGTTACTTCCGATAATATTTGAATATTTAAATGACACTGATCCTAAAAAGATCTGGTTCTATATACTTTTTTATCAATAAAGTACAAAAAATAGCAACTTCCGGTTTACACAAGGTCACTTCCGGTTGTTTTTCTCAAGGTTAAATGGTTTGATACCTTTCGCCAAAAGTCTCATGGCTATATCATGTATACATATGAGCTGAAAGCAAAGGTCAAAAACTAGAACGTCAAATTAATCTATGACCTTGAGATCAATTTCAAGGTCATAAACCAAGGACTTCAAATCAAAAGACCATAGGTCTTAATTATATTTGATTAATCAGTTATATCACCATACGCGTTTTTTTTAAATGCAAGAGGGGAGAAAACTCACTTTTACGTTCAACGTACCCTTGCAATCAAAATTTACATGTTACGACATGTCGCAACTAACAATTTAGAAAAAATAATTTGTCCATATCTTATACGGTTTCTTGAAATTAGTGGAAATAAGCCAAATTCAAAAACTAGAATATGACCTTGACCTTTGACCTTGACCTAATTTTTATTTTTTTGGACCAAGGACCTCAAATCAAAAGATCCTTGGTCTCTAGCACTTATGGTTTACAAGATAGAAATGCATCACTTATATCATATGCATAAGGAGAAATAACTCTCATATGGAGCGTTTATATCGCTTCGGTAAAAAAAGGACAAATCATGCGAAGGATATAACGAGTAATTTTGTAAAATAAATTTGTTGTAATCTTTTACGGTTGCGAAGGAGTTGTGCTCACAAGGATAACTCCTACGAAGAAAAGTATTCGTTTACGCAGGGTAAATTTCATAAGCGCATAAACTGTTCGATATTATATACCAAATATCTAAGCGACATATTGCGAAACAAATGTGTATCGCAAGAACAAAATTAGGCGGAAGAAGAAAAAAAAATAATCAGAAGAAAAACAATAGGTCTTTCCACAGAAAAGTGGAAAAACCTAATTATATGAAAATAACACATTAAAACGTAACAACCTCGTCATGGTGGGGGTTTAGCATACAGTTTGTTTCGTAAAAGGATGCCTAACGATGATAAATTATTTTCGTAATGTTATTCCTACTGCAGCATTTATTAAACTATTGCCTTTTTAAAAAGACAGCAGATTCAAAATTTTGATTCAATTATACTAAACCCAATAGAATAATTTTATTGAAAGATACACTGAGTACAAAAAAATAAAATTTTGCACTATACATATGTCTTGTTAATAAAAATACTTTTCAATTTGCACTGAAACATTTGATACTCGTAAACTGATACAAATTGAGTTTGATGAATTTCATCTGATAATATATAATTTGTATATGAACATTGTATTTTTCTTAACAAATTCTTTTATTGTTTGATATATATTTGATTAAAAACTTTAACAAGAAAACATATGTCAAACAGTTTCAGAAATAAAAGATTATTATTATGCAGGTTATATTGGTATATGAAGTTTGAACTAATAGAAAACTGATATTAATACTTTTGTCTACTCAATGATAAATACTAATTTTTTAAAGGTTTACTATTCAATGTCATACGAAGTGTTTTATGCAATTACCTAATATATGTAATAGGTTTTCGAAAAAGCTCAACAGACGAGCGTAACAAATGTATTGATGGTTTCTAAATCTGAATCTCATATACTGTGGTTTCATTATTATTCGTGAGATACCAATTTTCGTGGCTTTCGTGGGTACCGCTGAACCACGAAATTTAATGTTAAACGAATAACAAGTTTTCTATAGGCTTGTATGTAGACTTCGGCAAAACCACGAAATTAAATATCCACGAACTTGCAATTTTTCCATAATCCACGAAAATTGGTACCCATGAAAATAAATGAATCCACAGTAGTTCATACTGTTTTGACGAAATAGGTGTCCCATACAATGTTTATTTGGATTATGAACTCAACGGTTATTGTAAAAGCATGCTTAGATAATAGGATATTATTGTAACTAAAATCGATGAGAATGAAGTTAGACACAAAATACAAGTCAACAGAATAACTAACCGACCGTGCCGTGTATTACTATAACGATATATCAAACTAACATTGTACCTGTTGTTTTTACTGTCCGAAGTTCATTCTTGATATATTCATTTTCTTCGACTGTTTCGAATTCAGCAAGCTTTCCACCAAGATTTATACAGTTTTCCTAAAATCAATTAACAACAATTTCAACTTTTTTTAAAAAACTTTTTCAAATAGTTTGCAGATAAGACGATGTCACGAATACAATGGCTTAGAACGGTGCGTTAACACGCTGTATTATTAATTTTAACGTCAAATACCTTATGTTTTCTTTAAGAACGTTCCTTTTTAGACGCAACTAGAATTGCTTTCTATTCAAATAATTGTAAACATGAATACCGCTATAAATATTTCTTAATTGCATCTAAAGTGCGTTGTTGATTAACCTTGATTGCAAACCTCCATATGCGAACAATTTGAAAATGTTGAATGCATGAATCCAAATATTATCAATAGGTTACAAGGTTCATGACAAAACGGGGCATAGAGGGGAAAACACGTGAGGACAACCTTACTTCCGACAGTTTAAAATGTATATTCAAAATGTTCAAAATAATCTGATAATAATTTAAGCTTTCATTAGACGATACAGATGCTTGCTGTTTTATTAAACACAAATAATATACCCTTTGGGTTCCTCTGTCGACATGTATTTGTATATTTATCCCTTCATTATCAATGATTACAAGTCAACGTTTCTGAACAAACTCCCCCCAAAAAAAGATACTTTTGACATTTTATAAAACTGAGACATATTTTCAAAATATATTTGAACTTGACAATATGTGAGTTCACAGCTCCTTGAGCCAAAACTAAAATTGATTTTTATATAAATAAACAACATATCTTGATATTCTTTTTTTTCTTCATATGTTTGCTCTGTCAGTGTGTAAGTCATAAGAATCAGTACAGATGGGTACGGTCCTAACCTTGACAAAAGTTAACTTAGAGTTAACTTATTAACTGTTTTCTGAAAATGTTTAAGCATACCAGCAAGTTAACTTCGTCGTTGGTGGACCAGACCTACGGTCTCTTCTTTGAGGACTGCTGCAAACCTATCGACGGGTCTGCTCCTGACCAGACATGTGGACAAATCTGTTATTGACAAGACTAGACTGTCGATGGTGTCTTCTTGAATTAATCAGATATCTTGTTTTATAACTATCTACAAGTTAGTTTTAGTTTTTATATTTGGCAATATACAAATATTCACTTGATACATGTATGTTTACCGTCTCATACTCGGTATTCTCTCCACGACTTATACATATAAAAGGTTATGCAATGAATACATGGTGTTACAATATTAAATATATTGCCATTATTTTAGCTATGCACATCATGCACATGAACAAAATCATGCAAATCACTGTTGAATATGTTAGTATGTACCTTTGCAGTGGCCCAATTGACCTGTTCGTCTTCAATGTTATAGAATGATGATCCAAAGCTTATGTCTCCTACACTGGAAGACACATCAACTGAAAGTATGATTGGGATTAACATGATTTCCTCAATTTGATATCCTTATAATAATATTTACAGCTTATGTTTTCATGTGCTTAAAACGGTACTCCAAATATTATTTGATATCGATGTTTTTGAAGACTTTGTGGAATAGAACAATACAACGAATACAAATCGTCATGAAGGAACAAATTGGACCTTTCAATTGCCGCACAGTTAAAAGAAAGGACTGGAGTCGAATTATAAATATATTGGTACATGTTTACAATTAATATGATTACTGCACAACTTCAACTCTCTCTTTCTGTTTGCATTATGAAGGAGCATTGACTAAACCTTATAGTAGCCTATTATAATACCAGTTTTAATCCACCATTTTCTACATTAGATGATGTTTGCTCAAAGTCAGGAGTATGTCAGTTTTTAACCATTCGTTAATATGTTTGAGAATTTTTTTTGCCATTGCTCATGGATTTTAAATCTAAAGTATTCCTAGTAATTCAGTATTTTTGTTCGTTTCCCTTTGTTGTTGTTGGTGCCATAACTCGTTTGATACTTTTTTCGAGCTCATTCGCGCGATATCATACTAATACATGAGAGTTAGTGTTGTCCAGCTGTGTTTCTACATAACTGTCCTTTTGGAAAAAATAAGAGGAGTGTCATATAACTGAACTAAATGTACTAGCAATTATATATTTTCTGTTTATTATAATACAATCTTCGTCGTATCATAACGACCGACACAAACATAGCAAGATACAATGAACTACTATTGAAATGTTCCAGATTTTTGTTAACACGGATTAACATTGCTGACAGAAAAGTATATTATATTGTCTTCTTACGTTTTTTAAAGGTTTAAGCTTACAAATGGAATGCCAGGGTTTGTTATAATTAGCAGCTTATTTTTCTATTGATATGTGTTTGCATTGTAAGTAAAAGTGGAACTTTCTGCAGTTATTAAAAAAAAAGAAAGTATAGAGGCTAGTCTGAGGATCTGTAATGTTATTTCATAGTGGTCTTGGCCATTTTGGATTTAAACAAAAGAAGATCTGGTGTGGGATTTCAACAAAAGGAGATCTGATTCGGGATTTATCATTTAATTTACAATGGTGAAGCGTGAAAAACTTTGAATTATACTTGGTGTAGGCCATGCAAATTATGGAAAGTAATGTTCTGGCCTGGTTAAATAAATTGAGAATGGAAAGTGAGAATGTGTCAAAGAGACAACAACCCGACTATAGAGCAGAAGGCCACAAGGGGTCTTCAATGTAGCAAGAACCTGTCGCACCCGGAGGTGTCCTTCAGCTCTCCACTTAATTAATATGTATACTAGTTCAGTGATAATGGACATCAAACTAAACTCCGAAACTTAAAAATCAAATCATACACGACTAACAAAGTCATTAGGCTCCTGAATTGGCACAGGCCAACATTGCGGCGGGGTTAAACTGATAGATATAGCTTTGACAAAGGCTCAAACAAAATATTTGCAGAAGGAAATGCTATAACTATTGTCAACAAAAGTGCTGATGTTTTTTTTCAAATATGAAAAAAAGGAAAAAAATACACGCATAATAACAATTTAAATTTTATACTAGTAGTCAATTCGCAAAAAGGTTCCTCCCCGATAACATTAAATGGTAGTCTTATATTTCACAGTGAAAGCACTTGTGTCTGAAGATACTTACACATATTCGTTTTTCTTCTAATAACCACCCATCCATCAACAGGTTGCAATTGAATAAAACAATTCCCAGAATAATCCAATCGGCATGTTGAATTGTTTTCGGCAAAAGTAGCCAAAGTAGTAACATTGGTGATTTCGTGCACAAATTACAAAACATTTTGTCCGTGTTTTAAAATAAAGATCGACAGTGATTCTGTCAATCTAAAATATACTGATTCTATTTCAGCATTTCCGTCTTTTGCAAAGGAAATTATTGTTATTATTTAATTTATAATTTTTTGGTGCATTGCAATAACAGACAAATAAACTCGACCTTTCAGGCAGAGATATAGAACAGCATTAACAAGCGGCTGTTATATACAAATGCATCTTTTGCATGATATTACCACCGTACTAGGTTCGTCATAATGACGTTAATACATTACAATCGGAAGAAAACCCTTCACATAATACCGGATGCAATACCTAACTGATTGTTAAGGGTTGAATTACATTCATCTTTTGATCATATCAACGTACAATAAATGCTATGAATTGAATCATCTCATTGTCAGTTTATATTTTATAGTATAGTTAATTGTTTATAAAAAACAAATTGTTTTTGCAGGTTCGATATCATATTTTAAGAGTAGCTTTAATCCTTATATAAAAATGAATCACTAATAGCAATTTGACCGTTTACTATTTAAATCTAAATTTAATTCATCAAATTCACAAAAAAATATATTTTTTGACTGTCAAGATATCAATGTCTAAGTGTTAATGCATTCCACTTATTTAAACAATAGTAACAAAATGCTTTTGTATATGTTGGCTGTGCCTTGGTAATTTTTATAAAGTTTAAGTTCTATCGAATTATCTTTGATGTTTTTATTATCCTAAAATACTTTAATCAATCTTTGATATAACATAAATGAAACAGATACTTGATACATTGAGGTCATACGCCTGCAATTATTTTGTGTACCTTATTACGCCGTGCTTTGGTACTGGATATGTATGATTAGATTTAATAAGATGTGACAAGAGTGTCAATGAGACTACTCTCTCTCCGAATAAATCTGAATGCTCAATCTTGATAGTAAAATACATAACCTTTTTAGTAAGTTTACGTATGCATTCGTGATCGATCTTAGTCCATTGAATATGTTTCTACTGATATACATATGTGCAAAAAATATCTCTGGGAAATACCATATGTGCAAAACATAACTCGTGAAGATTGAAGAGCAACATCAGAAATTTCCTTTCCATTCACATAATAGATATAAAGGAGCATTTGATTAAAAAGATAACGTCACAAATATATTGTTACCTCTATATGCAATACACGTGTGTGTTTTTCATCAGCAGTTGAATCCCCCCTTTTTCGAAAGCTCTTTTAACGGCACATTCAAAGTATGGTTTGCTGCATTTTCTTCTCCTCAAGTGTATGCGTTGTGCTTCAATATTTGTTTAACAAAACTTTGAATTGTTCTAAAACTAAGGATTGTCTTATTCCAGACATTGGTTACCTTAGCCGTATTTGACACAACTCTTTGGAATTTTGGATTCTCGATGATTCTTTTAAGCAACTTGCTTGGATTTATAACTAATATGATATGACCGTCACTGATAAGTCTTACATTTTGTATGTAGACAAAACGCACGTCTGGTGTACTGAATTATAGTCCTAGTACCTCTGACCACTATTTTTTTCATTTTAAAAAAAACGGCAGTTGTACTGCTCTAAAAATATGGGGGCCATAAAATGTATGTCCACCATGATGGTTCCCTAGGCCTGTTTCCATGTTCATACCACCTGTGATGTAAATAATACAAAAGGTATTACAAATATTTAATTTCCCAGTCAAGAGATAACTGATTGCAAGTTCAAACAAAAATTTCCGGTTAACCGTTATATCGTGCTTATCAGGCATTTTTTAAATGGTTTTGTTTATTTTTTTGGTTGCTTGTTGTTAAGTATTTGTTAAAAATATCATTCACAAATGCTTGCTTTGATTAAAACTGATAATGTAAATTGAGAAACCAGAGTGCAGTTAATTTTTTGTGCATTTTGTCTTCCTGTCCTTCATTTTTGTCATTGTGCTTTGTCTGTACAATGTATGCCTTTTTGTGTTTTTTGATACACATGACGTGGCTCTGTACTTGTATATCCCATCATTGTGTTCTTCTGTTATTGTAAATTTGGTATTATTGTCTTTAATTCTTGCTAATGTGATTGTCTATATGCCTTATTGTGCTCCTTTGTTACATAATTGTATGTTTGTTGTACAGTGATTCAAAGTATAACACGATGTTTACTATTCTACCCCTATTTGTGACATTTTCACACTATTATGTCTGTTTGTTTTGTTTACACATCATTGTCAATATAATGGAATTTGAATCGACTGTCATACAATTCAAAGGTTCAGCTATCTATAATACAAGGTATCATACAATCTTTTCTACATAAAAAAGCCTTGTACCAAGTCAGGAATCTGACAGTTGTCATTAATTCGGTTGAAGTGTTTGACCTTTTGATTTTGCCGTTTGATTAGGGGCTTCCCGTTGCCATTTATACTCCCAAGTCAGTATTTTTGTGATTTTACTTTTTACAGAAAACCCAATTTGTTACCATAAGCCAAAAAAAAAAACCCACAAGAAAACAAGAAAGACAAAATACGTCTTCGGAAAGCAAATATGGACAATTATCAGTTGACCGACAGTTATGGGCAATGATGAAATGACTGACACACTTTGGAAATGGTAAGTTGACGTTCACTGTACTCAATATTTCCATACATGTAAAACAGGAAGTAAAAAACGCGTTTAGCGTAGACATATTGTAATTCTAGTATATTTGATGAGTTTACTAAAACATGTAAACGACTGTCTTTCCAGACTCGATTTGTTTTCAATAATTACACGGGCATGTTCTTATATTTATTGTATGTATTTTATTGTACATGTAAGGTTGTGTCATTATCAATCAGACGTGACATTGCATGTTCTTAATGTTCTTAATGTTTATGAAACATGAACCAAGAAGAGTTAAGGGTAATGCTAAAATTTCTTTGCCGACAGTTTTGTGTTTTGTCAATAATTACTAAGGATAGGTTCTAATTTAGGAAACTGCAAAACTTCTTTAACGAATGATGACAGAATGCTTTTGTTTTAAATATGTAAACATGCCAAGGTAATGAAAAACGACTGTTGCATCTAGTGGCACAGTCCCTATGCGTCAAATTAGAGGACACTAATTACTATCTTCGCAGGTACATTAAGGACGCAATTTTGTAAATTTGACGAAAAAAGGGGGGTGAAAACGGCATTGTCAGAATTGGCTTAATGTCAAATATGTCATAGTCGTACATGGACATTAACGAAAGGCCGTCTGATTTCTCATCACTGAACATAAAAATATGACCCCGTGACCCTAACACTGTCACGTGACATGCCATTTTCATATGTTAAAACTGTCGTCTGTATTTGGCTCGAGCACAACCTTTTACCCTTCACCATTCTCATCTAAATTTAAACAATAGGTTAAGAAAAAGCAACTACCAGTGTCACTTAAAAGTGCTGGGGGTTAGAACAGTTTGTTAAAAATGTTTATTTAGAATGATTTTACGTCTTTAAAGGTCAAATTCCGTGATTTTGTCAACTTTGCTTACCTCGTATGACTCTCAGAAATAAAATTGGAGAAACCCCCAGCAAGATTCATGATCGTATTTAAATTCTTAAAATAATTTTCTTCAGTTGGTGGCATTTGTTTGAGATTAAAAGGTTGTGCTAGGTCAAAATATTGAAAATTAAACGAAAATTCTATTGTCGGCAATATTTTAAAGCGCAACATAGATAACGATTTTGAATCGGTACCGGGGAAAGCGAGGGTTGTTTCCGCGCTTAATGAGAGATGATATAATACGTTTTTTAAATATAAAAGCCGGTGTTTTTAAAATTTATAGGAATATTTACACTTTGTGTGATTGAATAAAAGTACTCAAGATATATAAGATGTGTCCGTTTTTATTTATGGGACCTTATATTGATTTACTAAAAACGGCAAAGCTTTCAATCTACATGTATCTGCAATGATGTTAAATACAATTTTGTCAACATGTGACTTTTCATTTTAAATGAACCTATAATCTTTAAACTTAACAAGATACATTTAAGTGTATACCTTATATACTCTGATATATCTGAAAAAAAATGCAAGCCTAATATTCCAACAGAAATTAAGGAAGAAAAATTACTCTACATTTTGTAATGAAATTAGACAAATGTTAGACAAAGAATAGATTTTACTTTTACAAACTTATGAGTTTTCAGTCTGTGATCTTACAAATCTAACAATGCAATAACAAAATCTCCAAATTTCAGTAGTAATATAATCCTTTTTTGCAACCCCATTTATACCAGTAATCAGTGTCAGATATGCAAGAATAAATTTACAGAAATTCTATTTGTTAAATTGTGACCTCAAAATCAACCATTGACATATTTGCAACATAAAAATACTGAACAAAATATAGAAATAAATATATCTTTAACATCTCTTTAATGTTATAGAATGAATTTTGCACCCATTAATTGTATATTTTATTATTTTAAAATCTCATGATAAGATTGTATTGCAAGAATTTACAATTAATTTATGAAATAATATTGTTACAAGTTTATGCTATAAGCACGAATTTAACCATCTTACATCATAATATATCTTAACATATTGGCAAAGGGGATCAAAGCAATATGTTTTTTAAGTTTGGATATAAAAAAAACTATCATGGTCCTATAATTTGGTTTAAATTAAAATGGTATGAACTTACAAGTATCTCAATTGTAACAGTTAACTGTTACATATAAAAAAAATAATGTACAAATATATTAAATTCAACACCTGTTACACTTACTTTTAAAATGCAAAAAACGTGAGTGACCTATGGATTATAGTGTTTTGTCATATTAAATAACGGTCCATATTTTTTTTATTGTCAGCAATAAGAACAAATAATTTTCATTCCTCACACATATCTTCTTCAGTTTAATTTTAATTTTGAATGTATGATGCTTTCTACGATTGAATACATTTATTACAGTGCTTACAATGAATTACCGTGGTTTCCAAGTGATATAAAATTAATGCGTTGTTCGGTCATTTGTTGACTATTTTTCTCTATTTAAATTCCTCCATAAGATTTTTTTTAGCTTTTGATCATAAACAACCTTCTGTCCAAGTTTCCTACAAATCCAGGATAGTTTAAGAAAGTTATTAAAATTTTAAACTTTAACCACAGAGTATTTGTAATGTTTACTAGAATAAAAACTCCATAAATTTATAAGCGAAATAGGGATAATTAAGTTTCTTTTTTACAAAACTTTAACCACAGAGTGAATATTTGTGGAAGCCGCTGCCAATGCAATGTAGAATCGTGATGTCTCCCTTCTATGACAAAAGTCGGAGACTCAACAAAAATGAGATGTGGTATGATTGCCACACACGATCAGACACAAAATGAAGTGGCGATAAGCAATAATATGACTACACACAGTCTTAAATAAGTTAGTGCTGATAATATAAGTAAAACAGCATATTCCAGATAGTAAAACCTACAAGTACATGGTCTGTGTTGACTTCTTTTACATCAACAATTGAAATAGGCAATGACCCAAGGAACTCATCATTTCAGTTTCATTTTTTCATGCCTCCTCTTCTTTATTGCTGCCATGTTCTTACTGATGAGATATTTTAACCTACCCAGCAACTGTAAAGTGCTACAATTTTAATGGAAATAGCACATAAACAGTTACCAGCCAGGTAATATGGCATAATGCCAAGAGTTACCCTGCCTGATCTTCTAGGAAGCTATATATAAAGTGAAAATAGCAAGTGCATGTAGAATAAAAAAGTTAACATCAGCAAATGCCATTAAATTAAAAAAAAAAACTAAATAACATAATGAATATAAACAAAAGTGGAAAAACTATATAATGCATATGTACCAGACCGTATGAGTTATTGCTCTTCAACTTTGTATTTGTTTGGCTTTTTAATTGTTTTGATCTGAGCGTCACTGATGAGTCTTATGTAGACGAAACGCGCGTCTGGCGTATTAAATTATAATCCTGGTACCTTTGATAACTATTTACACCACTGGGTCGATGCCACTGCTGGTGGACGTTTCGTCCCCGAGGGTATCACCAGCCCAGTAGTCAGCACTTCGGTGTTGACATGAATATCAATTATATGGTCATTTTTATAAATTTTCTGTTTACAAAACTTTGAATTTTTCGAAAATCTAAGGATTTTCTTACGCCCAGGAGTAGATTACCTTAGCCGTATTTGGCACAACTTTTTGGAATTTTGGGTCCTCAATGCTCTTCAACTTTGTATTTGTTTGGCTTTTTAATTGTTTTGATCTGAACGTCACTGATGAGTCTTATGTAGACGAAACGCGCGTCTGGCGTATTAAATTATAATCCTGGTACCTTTGATAACTATTGAACTGTACGCGTACCGTCTGGACTGTATGCATACTTTTTTTAAATACTCATATGATCGACCGTACGCGAACGGTCTGACTAGTATTAAGAAGTTAGTCAAGTTTATTGGATACAAATGCATATAACAGATCAACATACTTTTACTCTCAAATTAATGTAAAAGTTCAATTGTAATTGAAATAAGAAGTTTATAAATATTCACACCATTTAAAAAAAGTCACGCTTGTTAAATCTGTTAATCTCTTATATTTAGCATGTCGATCAGTAATTCATCACTTGAATTATGGCCACTGAAATTGAAGTTATGGGAAGTAAATATAATGTGGGAGGGAAATTGTTTTATAATATTTAGCAACTTTACAAAAAGTGCAAATGCTTAGGATCATGCATGAACTGCAACATGTTAATATAAAAAAATATTACGTTACTTGTGGTAGCAAGTGTCACCTTGGGCGAGAGAACAAAGCTAGCATTACAATTAATCAAATGTCTAATTTCAATTGTTCGCTTGTTCACTTTATCCATCTTATTGTAATAATTTCAACTTTTAAAACTAAAAATAAAGATTTTGATAACTCTATATTTCAATTTAACCCAAATGCGGCGTAAAGCAACCAACAATCAATCAATCAATGATTTAAATACATGTATGGTCAGGTCCAAATACTCATGTGGTCTGGAACACCTATATGGTTTTATAGCTGACTATGAGGTATAGGCTTTGTTCATTGTTGAAGGCAGTAAAGTGACCTATATCTGTTAATTTCTATCTGGTCTCTTGTGGAGTTTTGTCTCAATGACAATCATATCACATCTTCTTTTTTGTATATAATATCTTGCTTAAATACCTATATCATTTTAGTAAGTTGGTAGTCATCCAGAACCGGCTTCAAATATATGATATTCAAGATTTACATGTACAAATGTATTTTGGTACAAATGTACGTACATGTACGATGAATGTATTTAACTCAAAGCTGACATGTCAACATAGCTGGCTAACTTAGCATACATTTGAATTTTAAAATTTATTTCTCACTTGCCTTCCTTTCTGGCATGCAATTTCTGGATATAGTAAAATTGTACCCAGTTTTAGTGAAAGGACTGAAGCTCTCACGGAGTCATTCTTATAGTGACATCATGACATGTCAATCAGATATATGTCCACATTAAAAGTTATTTTAACATAGATGACGGGAAATGTTAATTAATGTTTATGTATATACAGTGTATCTGGCACATGACTTCTTTTCTAGCATATATGTGCCTATGTCATGTATGTACAGTATATTGAATTTGTGTATCCAGTATGAAATAAAACGCATTCAAAAATGATGATATGAAAAGCATTATGTCCATAGGGTATTATGTGATAATTATTACTCAAACTGACTATATATATATATATATATATATATATGTTCCGGACCATACGAGTATGGGCATGGGTATTATTAGTTACATAGTGTGCTACATGTAGTGACCTAATACGGAATATATGGGGTCAGTAAATTCCATATGGGGTGAGAGCGAGGCTCGACTCCCCATATTGAATTTACTGACCCCATACATACCGTATCACGTCACTAGCACACTATGTGACGAATTTATTTTACCGACTTTCTTAACGTGTGAAATTTAGACTACTGTCAAAATGAGCAAGTCTTCAATGCTGTTAGCATAAAGAAGCTTTTTCTGGCGATCCTACAAAAACAGATGCCAATATATATATATATAATAACAACTTGTTTGGTTTAAATGCATTTCATGAATTTATTTCCATCTTAATCATCAATTTTGTAGCTGTTGAACCGTTAAGATTTTTTCTCAGTACCTTTTGTTTTTGTAAAGCGAAGCAACACCACTACTCACCATGTATAAAATAAGCCCCACCTCCCTTTTGCCTAATATAGAGTATTAAGGGACAAACCACCACTACTAACCATGTATGCAATACGCCACGTCTCCCTACTAACCTGATATCAAATATACACAGTCTCCACGAAGACGCTTTTAACCGATCATATTCCTAGAAATGTATAGGAGGTAAGATAAATACTCATATGGTCCAACTGTACGCATATGATCTCGGTAATTAACACGTTTTCTAAACTCTTCGTAAGGTATGTCAGACCATTCTAGTTGTCATGTCATTAAAATGGTAATTTTATTATATTTTTAAAAGATTTTTTTTTAACTAAATAAAAAAAGCAGTTTTATACATTGAAGTTTACACACTACTTGTAAGAACAATAAGAAGATCTCAAAAATCAATTGCACTTATTATAAAATGAAGTTTTGTTATGATGCGCATATCGGTGATTTACCACGTTTATTGTGTAAAGTAGATGACATCACCGCCAAGGACCATAGTTTAAAGTTAATTTATAATAAAAATGTGAATGGAAATGGGGAATGTGTCAAAGAGACAACAAACCGACCAAAGAAAATATTTTTTCTGTGATTATACTTGAAGTGTACTGCAGTCATGTTGCGATATTGAAGATCTAGAGCCTCTTAAAGACACTGCAGACACATCGGTATGGCCCGAGATCTTGATATCACTGCACGCAGCTGCAAAGAATGCTAGTTTAATTGTCACTTACAAGCAAAGCATGCAAAAGATGTTAATGAAAAGATTCATGCACAACCAAGACGTACAAATGCAAAAAAGCTAAGATATAAACGTGTGGAAGTAAATGCCATCCTAAACATACAAGCAAAAATACAGTTAGAGATGAAAACTTATGTACATGTATCTCAAATTATCATTATCGTTAGAAACTACTGATTCAATATACTGTACAGCTTTTAAACATATGCTAACTAAACTAATCATTAAGTCTATTCCAATTGGTCATAGGAAAGTGCCAAAGTAAAAGTAACAAGTATTGAATGCGTGACATCACAATTCTTTAAGGCAAGAACAACCAAGAGACGAGGATAATATTGAGCTACGCCTATTAAACGATAACTTTTAGAATTTTGAGAGAAGCTTTAAGTTAATTACTGCATAGCTATCACAAAATGAATGACTGAAAGGGCTTGACCACACATTCAGCCAGATGGTCCGCATAACTGCACCAATTCTGTATAAATATATCACTTTCCTGGCTTGAAAACTATATGAATATGATAAGGGGGTAAAATTTCACCATATTGTAACAAATGTGCCCCCCCCCCCTTTTTGTGTATATCTTCATTTGTAGAGGAAATGCATCAAACATTCATTAAAATCAACAAACATGTGAAAACAATAGAATAGATCAGTGCAAATAACTTCTTTGAACCGAGAGAATGCATAAATTAGGCTAGTTATACCCCCGACACTGTCGGAGGCACAACATCACAAGTCGGAGGCCTGATATTTGCAGACTACTCCGTTTCAACGTACCGTTTCCATTTTTTGAGATGTTGTTGGTTTAATTCTTACTAAATATCTATCTATATTAACACAACTTCCACATTTCTGTCCATATTTCCTATTTTTCGTCACATTACAGGTGCTCGAGAAAAATATTGATGCAAGCTTCTAAATGAAGCAGGTATTTTTTGATTGGCTAAATATTCGTAGAGGGCGGGGCTTAATACTCGACATAAAATCGCCTAAACATTGTAAATCATATAATTTATCCATGACAATTTTTCTATAATTACCCAGACTTGCACCATTCCGCATCCTAAGGCAACGATTGCTGCAACGCTGCTTTATCAAAAGATGGTGAACTGGACATTTTTTCTTCTCCATCATGGCGGCGTGTACAACGACGCATGAATATTTAATGAGATTGGACGGAGTTATCTGCCCTTGTCGGAAGTAGTGTGCAAACGGCCTTAATGTAGCTGCGTTGGTGAGAGTTTGAGTTCTCAATCGTTATTTTATTCTCACATTTATAGTCTTGTTCTATTTCCAATTTTAATATACTAGTTTTGCTCGTATGAGTGTGTCCATTTGAAAATAATTTAGCCAGAATTTTATTTGAACGGATGTAAACATACATTGCGACAAGAAGTAAATCGTGATACTGTGTCTTGTTTCCTGTAATTAGTTAATACTTCAGTTTGATCATGTACATCGTTTGTTTAGTCATTTATAGAATTTACTGCTGGCAAAAGTATAAATTATTCTAAATAATAAGGATTTTCTACTAACAGAAAAAAATTGTACTTGTTTCGGCTTTCAAACTTTTGTATCTAGGCGTCACTAGTGGGTCTTGTGTGGACAAAATGCACCTCTGGCGTATTACAATTTTAATCTTGTTGTCTTTTGTTGGCTGTTGTTCGTGTTATTCTCCGTCAATTGTGTTCTCCAATTTATTTATATTGTAGTCCTGTGGTGTTGTGTTGTCATTTTGATGTTATATTTCACATGGCCATAAAAGTGCAAGCGTTTGCATGCCACAAAACAAGGTTCAACGCACCATTTTTCGTTCGAAAAATGTGCCGTACCAAGTCATGAATATGGCCACTGTTATATTATAGTTCGTTCGAAAAATGTGCTGTACCAAGTCATGAATATGGCCACTGTTACATTATAGTTCGTTTCTGTGTGTTTTACGTTTTAACGTTGCGTTGTTTGTTTTATCTTATTTTTGAATGTAAATTCACATTGAAATAAGACGTGTCACGGTAATTGTCTATCCCAAATTCATGTATTTGTTTTTGATGATATATTTGTTATTCTCGTGGGATTTTGTCCGTTTCTGTGTGTGTTACAAATAGTGTTATGTCGATGTTCTCCTCTTATATTTAATGCGTTTCCCTTCGGTTTTAGTTTGTCACCCCGATTTTATTTTTTTAAATGGCCAGCTGAAGGACGACTGCTGGTTGCTGTTTTTTTCGATACATTGAATACCGATTGGTGGTCTTTGACTGTTGTCTGCTCTATGGTCGAGTTGTTGTCGCTATTTTTCCCATTTTCTTTTTTCAATTTTATGTAAATAAACAAATAAAAAGTAGTGGTTTGTAAAGTGAATACAAAACCAAATGTCGATAACGCTATTGGTTTCCTAAATGAGGTCAACATTATGTATTCATTTTCCAAGCCGTTCAAAAAAACATGCATTTGATCTTTCTTGTAATTTAAAGCGTATATAACTAACTAGAGAAATAACTGACTTTGTTTTTCATAGCACTGCTACTCCCCTCAGAAAAAAGAATTATATATTGTTTGTTATCAACCGCTTAGTTAGATCCACTGATCGAGTTTTATTTTGAAACTTTTTAGAAATATTGAATCTACATAATCAAATGTCTTTTGGAATATCGCTGTCCTCATTACACCTCTTTTTTTTCCATTTTGTGCTCCTCGATCATCTGTGTTTCGATCTCATGCTTCTATTAATATTTACAATAAACATTGCCTCTTTATACATTTTTTGAAATCTCAAATAGTTTCGAAATGACGAAAGCAAGTTAGTTATAAATACTTTTTGTTTCGAAATATTAGGCTTGAAAGTAATACCAAACTACATTTACTCTTGATAATTAGTATCGCTGTATGTTTGTGTCAAAAGAAGAAACCATACATAAAATGTGGCAAAAAACACCGTTCATTAAGGCCAGTCTTCGGCATAACGACGGAAATTTAAATATTATGTGATTTTTCTTCATTTTAGTTTTAAATCATTTTCGTGTTCATCATACAAAGAGACACAACTCAGACATAATCTGATTCATTTCTGTGTTAATTTTACTACTTGAAGCCTTGAAAACAAGAAATTGTACATGCAGCAAACAATTTAATAAAATAATAAAAGAAGATAAAGATAAAGGGGGTTATTTATGGTATCAATAATAAGAATTCAATCTACATCATTGGAATTATAATCTCTTATTACTATCTTTTGACAGAAGGAATATGACAATGAATGACCAAAAGATGAATACAAATACACAAACTATTTTTTGAATTTTATTCAACTTTATGTGACAGAAAGAACAGACAGAACCAATGTCGAAAAAAAAAGAACTTGTATTATGTTACAATTCATCAATGCAATGGTAGTTTATATTTCAATAATGGATATTTCAGTTCTTGAGGACTTTTTACGTCAATTATTTAAAACCAGTTTAAACGCTGCTGAACTATTTTCGTTTTACTTGTTTGTATTTTGATGAAAAATATATTTATGTTATATCTATACAAATACAAATCCATTACAATTTTGAATAACAGGATGTGATTCATTTTAATTTTGTCGATAGTAAAATGATGAGAATGTAAGTAAACTAAAGTACAAAAGAGTGTAGGGTGTAAGGTAAACATTTATTAAATACGCTTTTGAATACTTAATATATGTAACGGGAATTTTCCAAAATGTACTCAATGATAATGCGTAGTTCTATTAACACGGTCAATTATTCAAGGTTCGTTAAAAATATATATGTTACAAGTCTTTTTGTTGCTTGTTTTCTATTCGTGAAACCAATTGCTGATTTTTTGTTGATTATTTCATATTTCAATATTTTTGTGATTTTAGTTTTTATACTTTTTAAACCAAGATTCTGAGTTAAGATATATTTGTTAATACATGTTTCATATTGCAAAGATCTGACATCGATAATAGATTGTTTTAAAGGTGGAAAAATACACGTTTCAGGAGATACACTGAAACAACTGATTTTACACCTCACATGCAGCAAAATGTTTAATCTGTGACAGATTGCATAAAGAAAACGTGGTCTGCGTGTATGTACCTATCACATAATTATATATTAAGCAACATTCAAAATAGTTTTATTTCCAATCAATACAAAAAGGACGGAAATTTAATGAAAATTGATGGAAATTTGATGAAAAGTCGTATAGCAATTGGCTGATTAGAAATTGAAACAATAGTTAATGTTATATGACGTAGTCTAAGTGTAATTATTTCAACTGCAGAACTATCTACAGTATACCATTACGGAGTGTTTATACGTCAAACGTTGAAAATACAAGTACCACTATTATGTAAACAAGAACCAGGTAGACGAGTTTTTTTTTTTATTAAAGTAGGTTATAACAAAAAAGATTTCAAGTTTATTATAATTGTGATGGTATTGGGATATATGACCTACAATTACCAACTCTATAGGCAACTTTGTATCTGACTATGTAATATACATATGATTTCGTATGCATTACACCAATGACAATAACTCACACAAACAAGAAGGTACTTTGACAGATATGTGTATGTTGTCGCCTCAATGTTTTTGAAATTAAAGAAAAGTGATATTGTGTGTGATATTGTGTTACGTCGTAACTACAATCCCCTTCCCTTTCATGAAATGACCTACCGAATTAGACTATTTACCGAATTTGTAATCACATAAGCAACACGACGAGTGCCGCATGTGGAGCAGGATCTGTTAACCCTTCCGGAGCACCTGAGATCACCCTTAGTTTTTGGTGGGGTTCGTGTTGTTTATTCTTTAGTTTTCTATGTTGTGTCATGTGTACTTTTGTTTTTCTGTTTGTCTTTTTTCATTTTTAGCCATAGCGTTGTTATATTGTTTTAGATTTACGAGTTTGACTGTCCCTTTGGTATCTTTCGTCCCTCTTTTGTTTCAATGACCGAATAGAAAATATCTGTATGGAATAGTTTAACTCAGTTCTAACACTTTTAGTATATCGATCTATTAATAAAATAATGGGCTTTTGAATAAGTTTGCATCATCCCATGTTTATTTTATTTAGTTACGTTGGCCCTTGGTGATTCGCCTTCGACAACTAAACACATTGTTTTAAAGTTGTGAGTTGTATGTAGTTCTTTACAATTATAAAAAAATATTTAACAAACAAAAAAAAATAATGCATTTTTGTGCAGCCAAATGCTCAAAGAAATAGGAAAAGGCATCAAAAAAATTTCACAACATTGCATGCATACTTTATAGTTCCTCAGTTTATCTATTTATATAAATGCAGTACATTTTATTCTGGGAACTCGCAAATATAAGACTCCGGCCAGCTACATGGCAAATTAATCCATTGAAAATTAGCCACCTCGTAGGATCCGAGACACAGTTCAGTGGTAGGATTGTTTGGATCACCAGTTGCCCAATCTGTGAACGTCATTACTTGACTTGGAGTATTTATCCATCTGATACCGACATTAGCATCGAACTGGTATCCTCCAAGATAATATATTGTATCTGAAAAATATAAATATGGGTTTCAGTAAATGCGTACATTTTAGAATAAAGTATTGTGATCTGGAATTTTTCAGACATTGCATATTTTGGTTCTAGTTTATCTTGTTAGTCAGGTCGTATGTCAGCATTTAATGTTACCAGTATTTTAAATTCTGCATAATGTACCGATATACAAACGGACATTTCATCATCTAAAATATTTTATGCACTCATTTGTAGATATTTGTGTTTGCTATTACATGCATTAATTCTCACGGACTTGTATCATTTATGTATATTTTTCCTCGTGCATCTTGTTTTTAAAGGTAAACACAATCAGAAGCCTACATCTTATAGTTTTTGTCGTTTATAACATGAAGAATAAAAAGAGGGAATATTTCAAAAAGACAGCAACCCGACCATAGCACAGACAACAGCAGAAAGTCACCAACAGGTCTTCAATGCAGCGAATTGTGTGTTATGAGTTATACTAGGCTTTTACTTCCTATAATAATGTATAATTGATTCACATTTTGTGAGTTACTTTACGGTATTAGTTATATTTTAATAATATTGAGAAACAAAAGGTACACTTTACACTTACCATCATTTCTGTTAGTTAATATATACTTGATAAAATCATTCTCTTCTTTTGTTTCTATTTCAACCAATTTCCCTCCAAAATGGTAGCAATTATTCTATGAATACAATTAGGTTTTCCTATTATAAATATTATAACTGATCTTTTTTCTTATAGTATGAATAACTGGATAATTAATCTATTCCCTTTTGATTTATTATTTCCTTTGTAAAATGTAAACTTAAATGATCGAATTTGAAATGCATCGTTTTAAAGGGTAGCACATCACCACATAAAAAAAAATGTGTTTGTAGAATTTTGAAAAATATATTGAGAATGAAAATTGGGAATATGTCAAAGAGAATACAACCCGGCCATATAACAGACAACAGCCGAATGCCACAACTGGGACTCCAATGTAGCAAATATATTTACGACTCACGGGATAAAGGTATAACAAAAAACAAATACTCAGCATGAGTCAGTTCTTTATTTAGAAGTCACAAGTCAGGATATTTGTATGTGGCTATTTCTTATTTATGATCTGGTGTTTCGTTTCAATTGACAAATGATCAATAGACGGCTGCATTTATTGTATTTCTGCTATATTTTCAATCAAACCATATAGACGCATGGCGTTGTGAAGCTTCATATACAGTTTAGCCGAAAGTTTATAGTTAAATTTTCTCTGATTTCCTTTAGATGTCGTTTATATATATTTTCAAAAATGTGTGTTTTGTTATCTTCTTTGTTGCCAAGTTATTGTTTGAATGAATTTCATCATACAGCGGCTCTTAATAATAGCCTTCAACTGCATACAATATCTTACCTTAGCCGTTTGCCAACCAACATTATCTTCAAATACTTTGTACTTTGACGTTGCATAACTATAACAATTAGCACATGACGGAGGAACTGCAATAATACAGATAAATGTTGTTAAAATATGATTTTTTTTTTTGAAAACATGACACATATTGGAAAATTATAACACTATTGATAAAACATGATAAAGGTTATTAAAACATGACAAATGTCATAAAACATGACAAATGTAATAAAACCTGACATTAGTTATAAAATCATATGAAATATTGCGTTCTATATTTCTGTTATGTTTTAAATCCTGACAAAAAAGAAAATTACAAAAATACTCATATCCAAGGAAAACTGTATAAGGAAAGTTACTATTTAAATGGCAAAATCAAAAGTGCAATAGCATCAAACGAAAACAAACATCTGTGTTAAAACGATAATATCAAATATGACATGTTGTTCGAATAATGTACGGTGATTTTTATTATCTTGGAAGAATCCATATCTTGATTCAGAGATTTGAAAAAATGTAGAAGATACTAAAACACTTTCAAATAACACCAACTACAAACTCAAACTGAAATTAATTTTTAAGTTCATTTCGATGTTTTTCAAGAGATGGTTTCAAAAGATCTGCACATTTCTTAAAAAAAGAAACATAATGGTTTAAAATAAAACATATGACTTATTATCTGACTACAGTTATCTTTCAAACAAAATAAACTGTTTGGTTATTTTGGCCAAAACATTTTTATAATTGTTTAAGGCCGTACGGTGACCTATAATTGTTAATGTTTGTATCATTTTGGTCTTTTGTGGATAGTTGTCTCATTGACAATCATACCACATCTTTTTTTTATATTATAATCCAAAAAAGCATTCCTTTTTGAAACGGTAAAAAAAGTCGAAAATAACTTTGGTTACAAGCAGGGAAACACAATACTTAGAATAAGAAATCAATCAAGGTTTCAGTTGAACAGCTTTTTATCTTGTTTGGCGATACATATATTGATTCTGAATAAAAGTAAAGCAAACCCCAACAAACATCTAATTCGGTTGACATGATTTCATAAACCGGCAAATGTTATAAACTGACCGATTTTAGTATCGCAACACTCGATATATTTTTTTCATTTTAAAAATACATATTATGCATGAAATACTGAATAACATAATCATTTAAATTTAATATATTTCTTATCAGTTTGAAACTCAAAAGTTTAATTGATTACGCCACGTCTAACGTCTAACTGTTTGCACTGACATCCTGTTTTTCTCATAATTATTGTTCATGTCAATCTTAAAAAAAAAGACAGCTCTGTTTAAAAAAAACTGCATTATTGACAGAAAGATTTAGAAATGTTTTAGACAACTTTTTCACCTTTCTGATTTTGTCCATTTCCATTTAGTTTTTATAGTAATGTGATGAACACTGAAACGATTAGAGGCAATTGTACAGTTAATTGTTTGTCATTTCAGCAAACAAGAACCATGTAAATCTGCCTGTCATGACATCCAACAACTTGGAAAAAAATGTACAGAGGAATGGCGTTACCTCGTTTAATGTAAATGACGTGACAGGTTGATCGGGTCCATAGGTTGTCACTTACGAGTAAACACTACCTTCTCTAAAGTTGTAGAAAGATAAAAGTATTCTTATCGCGAACACTAAATTATATCTGTACAATTCTAATGATTGAATTTCAAGTTCAGTCGTATCAAAAAGAAAAATTAGCAACTTTTTACTTATTAAAACTTGCCAATTGGTTTAAGGACATGTTTAACGAAGAAAATATTCTAAAATTTACTGGTCATTTTAAAGAATGAAGCAATGCGTTAATAATCTTACCATAAAGTCTTCTGTGCATGACATTCCAACCAAGTACAGTATAAGTCGACACAGAACAGTTTTCAGAAGTATCCATCCAACAACTTGATGTGAGTTTTTCAAAACTCGCTACACAACACATGTCTTGATAGGCGCATAGCATTGCGCACACCACCATACTTTCTGCTTGAACGTCGATCGTATTCATGCTTTGATGTATTTGCTGATTATAATCTATAGCAAATTTGACGGCCTTAATACTCACAAGTAATGTTATTAAGAAAACAATAACGCTTATCGATGCATCCTTGAAAACCATAATGACTAATACATTAATTCCTTTTTAGACTTATACATCAACAAAAATAAAAATAAACCATTTTTATCATTATCCTTTTCTTTATATAAATCACTGCAGAATGTCGAAATGCACATGAAAACTATGATATATCGCGATTTGCAACGTCAAATATATGTTCAACGTTAAACTTGATTTTGCTTGAACTTATGCTATTGAAAATGTATCAATTTATTTAAATTGTAGCCCGATTGCCTCAATACCTACTGTTCCTATAGCACTGATGATGATGACATTAACAATTGTTTTGGTCTTTACACACTTTTATCTGTTTAAATGACTGCTATGAAACTTGAACGAAAAACATTAGTACTCTAACTAGTATGTACTTGAATGCTTTGATCGTGCAAAACTGCTGCAATGACAAACTTAATGACAATGCAATCACATGGGGTTAAACAATTATGAATTAATTTAATATTTACAGAACTCCGTATTGAATATTGATTATTTGAAGTGATAACACTTTGACAATACTAACATGGCAATCGAAATGTGTTTAACACCAGATTGTATTATGATAAAACATCTATCGGTTTTAAACACAAATTACCGTCAGGGTGTAGATTTGTTTGATGATAAAAGCCAAAGTATTCCTGGACATTTACCGGATGTGTCAAACGATCATATAAATTGCCTTATCAATACCTTATTTGACACACATTAAATTATACTAAAACGGAAGACTTATCATATACTATGTACTTTTAAATGTGGCGGAAGGCCCTCACATTGCATATACTACTGTTTACTTAACTTGTTATCAATTTTAGGGGTTTGAGGAAAAGTGTTGTTGGAATCATAAATTTTGACATCATTTTTTTTTTGAAGAAAAACAAATAAAGTGAAACATCTGAAGACATCAGAAACTAAGTTGCTGGAATAAAAAATCGCATTTGGTTTATTGTGAGTTGTTGAACATTGGCAAACAATGTTAGATGATCTAATTCACTATTGTGTATCTTATTTCTTACAACCTTTATCAATCTTTAAATAGTTTCTTTCGGAAAGAAACGCAAAAATGTGTCGATTGAACGTACTTGCAATACAAATATTCAATTGTTGCTCACTGTTCTCAAAAGTGATGACACTGAGTAAGCCAAAATCGAATGATCAATAGATAAACTATTATCACAAGTTTTAATTTGAAAAAAATGTCACTTAAAGAAAGTTGTATAGAAAATGTGTATTACATACATAAGCAAGCCCAAAATACAATTCGAAAAAAGAAAGGTTCGTAAGAGAATGATGAGAAAATCAATGGACACTTCATCAACAATTATCATCAAACGTTGTAAAATCTCAAAAGTCGTACATTGTAGGTTGTTAAATGTAATGATAAAACAGGTACATGTTATGAGTTACAATTTATGACAAAAAAAAGCAAAGACCCATCAAAACAACATCTGATAAACAAATTTAATAATACTTTTAGATATTTGGATGATATTTTGGCTCTCAATAATGACGACTTCAGTATGTATATTAATGAAATTTATCCTGTTGAACTTACTTTAAATAAAGCTAATACTAATAATGACCACTGCCCTTTCCTCGATCTTGATATCAATATCACTAACGGAAAGCTGAATACTAAAACTTATGATAAAAGGGATAATTTTTCATTTCCTATCGTTAATTATCCGTTTTTAGATGGTGACGTTCCCTTGTCACCATCTTACGGTGTTTATATATCTCAACTTGTACGATTCGCTCGTGTTTGTAACAATGTTTTAGATTTTAACGAGAGAAATGTATGTATTACTGAAAAATTATTACACCAGGGTTTTCGATATCACAAACTAGTCAAAACTTTTACTAAATTTTATCATCGGTATAAAGACATCATTCGTAAATATAGCTCAACATGCAGACTTTTTATACGTTCAGGTATTTCACATCCATTTGTTTATGGAAATATTCTTTATAAAGCACAAAGGTGTCAGTATTCACCTCAGAAACTTACAAAACCTTTAAATCGACTGATTAAGAAGGGATATAATTACGATACTGTTGTCAAGTCATTAAAGATTGCATATTTTGGCGTTAATATTGAGTCACTGATAAGGTCTTTGCGTCGGAACTAAAGACATTTATTCTAAAAACAGTTGTTGGCATGACACGGGTTATGTTCTTCTCATATATGTTATGATGGAATGATACTAAACCCCTAACGGGAAGGATTGTGCCTGATGTTCATATGATGAAATCACAATCTTTCAGTCAGTTTAATTGAAGTCTGGAGCTTGCATGTCGGTTAACTGCTAGTAGTCTGTTGTTATTTATGTATTATTGTCATTTTGTTTATTTTCTTTAGTTACATCTTTTGACATCAGACTCGGACTTCTCTTGAACTGAATTTTAATGAGTATTGTTATGCGTTTATTTTTCTACATTGGTTAGAGGTATAGGGGGAGGGTTGAGATCTCACAAACATGTTTAACCCCGCCGCATTTTTGCGCCTGTCCCAAGTCAGGAGCCTCTGGCCTTTGTTAGTCTTGTATTATTTTTATATTAGTTTCTTGTGTACAATTTGGAAATTAGTATGGCGTTCATTATCACTGAACTAGCATATATTTGTTTAGGGGCCAGCTGAAGGACGCCTCCCGGTGCGGGAATTTCTCGCTACATTGAAGACCTGTTGGTGACCTTCTGCTGTTGTTTTTTATTTGGTCGGGTTGTTGTCTCTTTGACACATTCCCCATTTCCATTCTCAATTTTATATAATATGTCAATAGTTGGTAGATTATATTTCCGAATCAAATAAACTCATCATATATAGATGCCAAGATTAAAATTTTATATTTACGCCAGACGCGGGTTTCGTCAACAAAAGACTCATTAGTGACGCTCGCAAGTAGTCAAAATGATAAAATTAACATTTTCGTGTCTTGAATTTTACAGCGGTTATGATATTTAAAGGTAGTAAGACAATTCAGTCCGCGAAAAGAGCCATTCACGAAAACCACAAAAATTGAAACCCCATGAATACTTGTACTTCAATTGTATCATATCTTTTTGTTCTTCACATATATTGAAAAAGGAGTGTGTATTGACAAACATAGTGTTTCACATTTGTCAGCAATTATGACATTAACAGGATGTAATACTATAGTTTTGTCTTATGTCAACAAACTTAAGTAAGTAAGTTTTAACCAAGTTGTTGAACATTTACCATGTTAACGTAACTAAGGTATCGCATCAGTTCAATTGACAATATTTAACAGGTTAGCTGAACAATAAATCTGACTTCTAATAGGTTCGCTCTTGGGGTCTCTACTGATGTTTATTCAAGTTAAATGTGTAAAGTATCTTATATTCATTTTACTAGAACAATTCGTAACAACAAATTCGTTTTACATAGTACATATTATTTTGTTAGAGCACATAAAAACTTGCTAAGTCTTATCTTTATAATTTACACGTTCTCGAAATTTTATCAAATTTACAAATTACGATGTATCGTCAGTAATTCTTACCCATGCCTAGTTGTTTTACTAGGGAATTAATTTTAGTCTTAAACAGTCACTTTGATAATTTTAACTCAAAACCACAAAATATCTCATATATTAATTATTGGATTAGTTGATTTATAAATATCAGAAACTCTTTACATAATTGCATATACCTTTGATGAATAGACAAGTTAATTACTTTGAAAGGATATCATGTATCCGCAGCAGAAATGCATATTGCAACCAGCAACGGAGGACATTATTAGCGCCGTTATATTATACAATCACATAGACGTATTATTTGGCAGCGTTTTGATTCGTCTGAATGTATAATTTTCCAGGGGTTTTTATAGGGAAAAGTCGATTGTGTGTGTTCTGGTCCTGTTTTGCTCATGTTATGTATAATATACTGGTTTCTATTAAAAGTCGAAATCTTTTAAAATATCATGAATATCCGATGCATTGAAGTGTTTAAAATCTTGAAAGCAATCTGTACCCTACTGTATATTATATTGATATTCAGTACCGTTTTACATTAATTGTAAACGAAAGTGAGTGTATGTTTAAAAAATTAATCAATGCCATTATAAAAAATAATATATAATATATTACATTTAAACAAATTGATGCGACAATAGCATTTCTTGAAAATACATTTCAATATCTGAACTTTTTCAATAAACGAATTGTTTCCATGGTACTTCTTTGTAGTGCGATGAGCTTGTTTATTAAAGTTTGATACAAACACAAACCTATTACGATTTGTTTAACAGAAAAAATAATCATTGTAGTGAGAAGGGTGGTTAACTGATAACACAGAGAATGTAAACTAACGTATACAAGAGTGTGTTGACATTTTATGTCTTTTTATGTAATAATTGCTTTTAAAGTATTTCGGCATAGACTGCCAGTTATTCAAGATTTCGTAAATATGTTTGGTATCAGTCTTTTCGCTTTGTTGTCAGCTGTAAAAAAAATAAGATGTCTATAAATATATCAACTCATGAGTGCTAGCACTTACATTTATTATTAAAAGTTCTGATTTTAAGATATAAAATAAAGGGTCACGAAGTTTACTGCTGTATCCGTATTTTTGACATTTGTATCAATTTTGCCAGATTGCTTTGTTGACACATTGTTTTAAATTAAATTGAATTTGTACGCTTCATTCGTACAAGTTAGAGATTAATCTTGCTTTGGAATCAAGTTTGATTCCCCATGTTGTACACTTAAACTGCCTGTACAAAGTCAAAAATACGAAAGTTGTCTTCCTGTCGACTGATATGTATGTATTTATTAAAGTTGAGCATACACGTGTTTTCTATTATGTAAACAATCACACGTGATTGTGTGTCCGCATAGTGGTCATCTATTGGTGTTTATATTGAATAAACAGGTTTGTGTTGTAAATATATGATATTTCGGATTGGTCAATATTTGTCGCATTGCGTAAATATATTGAGGATGATATTTGTTATGTAAATAGCACGGGATTTTTAAAGCGCAAATAGTTGTCTTGTTTAAGTAATGTAAGATATATGGTCGTTCGAAGCTCGTATACCGTTCAGTAAGGCAGCTTAGTTAAGGTAAAGACCCCCCCCCCCCCTTCTCCCGGATTAAGATGCTTGTATATTTAAAATGTTTTCACGCATAGATAGAAAGATATTTATACTATCAGTAGGACATTGTTTGTTTGATTATTAAGATTTATATGTATATATGATTTCTGATTTTGTTTTTCTATTTTGTAGGCTGTCGTGTACTACGCAGCGGTTTGACCGATATCATGACATCGGGACTCAATATTTTGATTTTATAAAATTTAACAGTAAGCTGCACATGCTGGCGAGCTATTCCTATGTAACAAGTGTTTGTTTTTATTTTATAAATACTTTATATGCGTTTGAGGTGACGAATTAGAATATAATTGATGTTTGAATTAAACTTTCACGAAATCGATTACCAGTAAGCAAAAAAAGAAAATAAACGACATTGAGTTTGTATTGATATTTTATTCGAAGCTTTTAACAGTAAAAAAACTAACTTGATGAATGTATAGGTGTTTGATACTGGACATAAGGCAAACCACACTTAATCATTTCTTTTTTTATAAAAAGTTACAAAATCATACAGTGATAATAAGTGTTATAGTTTCCCTTTTTTTGTGCACACTTCAGAAACTAATTGAAACTTTTTTAAATTGTTTTTAAACTTGTGTATCATCATGAAATTGTTTCCGTAGCAACTCAGTTTTAAAACTATATTACCTTTATATATATGAATATGTTCAAAATTTTGATTTTATGTTCTGTATGTGATTTAATTTTGTTTTACGCCATGCTAGGAAACGAAAGGAGACAAAAGAACAAGTAACATTCTACATAACAACACTTACACAATAATAACTGTGCTACACGAACCCCTTCAAAAACTTCTAAAAATAATTGAACCAAACTTCATTGGTGTAATATGTACAACACGTTATGAAATGACAAGCCTAGTATGACTTGGTACTTAGAGTGAAGGTAAACGTCTTTAGTCTGTTAATGATGTTTTTAATTAATAGGCTGAGCAAGTAAGAACTATATTGTTAACTTTGTGTTTAATTTTTCAGAAACATTGAAATCAAGGTTGTATTGTGATGTATGCATAAAAAGTAAATTCACAAAAATACTGAACTCAGAGGAAAATCAATTTGGAAAGTCCATAATCACATGGCATAATCAAAAAACAAAAACGCATCAAAAACGAATGGACAAAAACTGTCATATTCCTGACTTGGTACAGGCATTTCAAATGTAGAAAATGGTGGATTAAACCTGGTTCTATAGCGCTAACCCTCTCACTTTAATAACAGTCAGCATCTAGTTGTTGTAAATATCAATGTAAATATATATATCAACTATTTAATACACAGTTTTAAACAAAAAAACTAAAATTGGTGCGTAATCGATATAGTTTTGAAATCGTATACAACTTGTCTTTAAGCATAATATACACTGTGTTTTCCAGTAATCTCTGTAATGTTTCCATGTACGTTAAAGAACAATGCTTAAACAATTGTAAAAATAATATCTTTTCTTCTCGCTATAATATGAAAATCATGTACATCCATCAATGATTTAATAACATGGCTTGCACAATAACTTTGCGGTATTCTTTTTGGTCATTGACATTGGCCTACAGTTGAACAAAGATATTGACACCCTCTCCTTATAATAGTTGTTAAAATTCATTGATCAGGTTAACTTAGTCCAGTGAAAATGACAGATTATCAAGTTTTCTTGCTGTACAGATTTGGGGTTCGTGTTGTTTATTCTTTAGTTTTCTATGTTTTGTCATGTGTACTATTGTTTTTCTGTTTGTCTTTTTTCATTTTTAGCCATGGCGTTGTCAGTTTGTTTTAAATTTACGAGTTTGACTGTCCCTTTGGTATCTTTCGTCCCCCCTCCTTTTTTTTTGGACTGTAACATCTATAGCTGTTCAAACATTTCAATTAGTTTTGACAACATTATTACAGAGACATTTTGACAACAAATGTTACGAACCCCACTCAACACGATTAAGTCATGTAGATCGATGTTACATGTGGAGCAAGATATGCACACATTTTCAAAGTTTTTGATTGGTCCAAGTCGTCAATTTTGTATGTTTGGTTTAGATAATACTAATTATCCTGTCTTTTTTTTTTAAATATCACGAACGCGTTATTTCTAGAATTTTGAATTGGAATATAATTTTTGTAATTTCAATACCTCTTTAGAATATCTTTTTGTATACCTCTGTTTAGTTGGCTTTTTCCATATTTTCTAGGTTGCACAATAAAATATAAAGCGGGAATGGAAACTGTAAATCATAAGAAACGAAATTATAATCTAGAAACAAATACTAATTGTTACTATTTTCCAGGACCTGCGTTTACTTTCAGATATAACGATGGTTTCCTATTACTGAATAACACATATTTCAGCTAGTACTTGCATTTCATACAGCCCAATGAATTTAAATGTACGGATACTACTGATACAAGGAGGACTGCTTCATACATTGATATTTTCCAAAAATTGACACAGACGGACGACTTTATGAAAACATCTATGATAAACAGGATGATTTCAACTTCACAATTATCAGTAGTAACATTTGTAACCCGCATTTGTTTGATATCAATCGATCTATGTCTTTTGTTCACTGGTATACGACTCTTGCTTTACTTCTTCCGATCAAACTTTAATACATGAATACAGTTGATATCATCCCATCGAAACCTGTATGCTGCTCACCATGAGCTGTTTGACTGATTTTGAATATCTATGTCGCAAATTGCACATACGTTTTCAATTGTTGGAGTCAAAAGCTCGTTATGTTGCTTGGACTTGACACAATGTAATGGGACTTAACCATTTATATGCACTATTCATGAACAACAAGACAGGTGACACAAGCGAAGATTCTGCTGACACTATCTAGCATCGCATATGTATGTAAATAAATGATCAAATAGGTCAACCGGTTGAGAAGTAGTTATCTTTTTTTATTTAACATAAAAAAAGGGGATATGGTATTATTGCCAATGAGACAACTATCAACAAAAGACCAAAATGACTCAAACTTTTACAACTACAGGTAAGCGTATGGCCTTTCACAATGAGCAAAGCTCATACCACGTAGTCAGCTATAAAAGGCCCCGATAAGACAATGTAAAACAATTCAAACGAGAAAACTAACGGTCTTCTTTATGTAAAAAAAATAACGGAAAACAAATATGTAACACATAAACAAACGACAACCACTGAAGTACAGGCTCCTGACTTGGCACAAACATAAATAATGTGGCGGGGTTAAATATGTTAGTGGCATCTTAACCCTCCCCCTAACCTGGGACAGTGGTATGACAGAACAGTATAAGAACGAACTATAAAAATAAGTTAAAAAAGGCTTAAGTCATCAAATAGACACACAATACAAGTGGAAGTGGATAGTTTTTGATTTTGACTGGGTCTAAATTGATTCTGCTCCCCTTCCCCCAATTAAAAAACAAGCATCTAACAAATGATATTTGCATCAATGTGCAACCACAAATGAAGTACAAAATGTAAGTATATATGTTAAGGTACATTTGTACTATCGGACGACAAAAACAATCAAATAGATTCGTATAACTTACATGTATATGGTTTAAAAGGCATTGATTTGAAAAAATACAAAGAGGTTTTCCAAACAAACCTTCTGTACGAATATGTTCTAAAGTTCTGAAAGATTAGGATTGTGTAATAATTGATTTGAACTTGGTTTAAAGAATAACACAAATTCACATTTTCCTAGAACAAAACAAAATGGATATTCTTGATACACGCGTATATAAGATTCCTTGTTTTGTGGAGTTCATGATGGTAAGTCTGTTGAGTCTTCTGTTCTATAGTTTGTTCGTTTGTCTTTTCATTTACCCATTGCGTTGTCAGTTAATTTCGGAATTTTTGCATTTTGAATGTCCTTCTGATATCTATCGGCTCTCTCTTTTCTATTCAATGTTAGGAGTGGCAAGTCGAATTCAATTTAGTAATGTTGTCATAACACATTTTAAAAGAAACCGTAGATGTCGCGATACTTACTTGCGTTAATAAAAAGCTTCAAAGCCATATTAAACTAATGCTTAACTCACTTTATATTGATGATGTTTTTAATTATAATACTGGAAGTACCCATGAACGTATTGCTGTTGACGGAATTGGTAACACTACTTAACAAAGCTATTGTAGCACTTTAATGCAAATATTTCTCAAGTGAAGACTTTTTTGAAAACGGAAATACACGGAGAATCAAAACGTTTAATGCATCAACTGTTATACTAAGGTACACAACACTTGTGTTCAGTTTTGCATTTACTTCCTCCTCATTATTCTTGATAATGCTGAACAACAAAAGTGAATAAAAATAGTTTGTTCTATATATGCTTGATTTTCATTCCACGGAAACTAGAACTAAAAAGTAAGCTTTACCGTTTTTACAAATCCATATTATATTTCAATGAGAAGAAGTTTAACTTCCGAATATTGACATCATCATTTGTGTGCATGACGAAATCCAGTGTTTTAAACGTTGATGTATGGATATTAATGTTCAAATTCAACCGACTGAAAATCGAATCTGATCTATGGTATCACATTTAATTTATATATCAATGTTGCAGTAGTATCTGGTAACCAAACTGTATATAAAGAACAATTATTAAACACTATTTCTATCTTCGTAATATCAATTCGGAAATATATACATGTTAACATGAATATCTGCCGTTATCTTTATTGTGCAGTTGTGTGCTGTATAACAACAATTACGTTCACAGAAGTTAATGCACAACATGAAGATGTAAGATCTGAATCATTTAAAACAAAGGGTAGCACGATAATTCTTCAGAGCGAAAATACAACCGATGTGTATTCTAGGTCCGCAATTTCGTGTGCAGACATGTGCCTTTCAGATCCACGATGCTGTGTGGCGAGTTATTCCAAAGGAACATCAACATGTCGTATAGATACATCTTCACAATGCTGCGTTGAAACCAAACAACTTAACGGATGGAGGTTTATTGAACAACAATCATATCGTAAGTACATGTAAAAACAATTATATGCAACGCATTTTTAGTTTTCTCTTCCTAACAACCACCAATTGTTTAGAACACAATTAGTTCACACGCAGTTTTAACAACAAAAAAATATAAACTTCAAAAAAGTTTTTCGAACGTATTAGTCTGACAAATAATACAAAACTGAATTTTGAAATGAGATTAACATTGATAATAATCTTAACATAAATACAAGGATTGAAAATTTCAATTTGCGCTTAACACACGTTTCATCTAAAAAAGGCTACGCAGTGACTCTCGAATAAAAAAAAGAATAAAATCGCAAAAATACTGAAATCAAACGAAAATTCAAAACGGAAAGCCTCTAATCAAACGGCGAATCAAAAGATTAAAAAAAATCAATCTAATGGATAACAACTGTCATATGTTTTAATGATAAAGTTTTCTATTCATGAGGCAGAAAAACCTTAGTGCTTCAAAACTTTATGAGACAACATGTACAAATGTTGTTGTTTTTTGTTGTTTTTTTTGGTTTGTTAGCGGTTTCTCCAAAACCTACAAAACAATGTTGAAATACCATTTCAAACATGTATATAATATAGTTTCAGTGCCTATGACATGTACAGGATGCATTTCCTATAGCAATTCCTTGTATTCTATTGTCGAGGACCCGGAAGATTGGATGAAAGCGAAGGTAAATTCTAAATTGTTTGAGTTTGATATGGACGTGCTACCGACAATACAGTATTAACTGACTATATATAATAATTCAAAATCAAGACTGGTTTGAGACAGGCCTACATTGGTACAGAAAGGTATATTTCCATACAACTCTTTCAAATATAAATGTGTCTCTAAGAATGTCAGGTCGATTAGTTTATTATTGTTAACTTACATATTGAATTGATAGGGACAAAAAGGAACAATTTTTAGTTCGGGCCATTACAGCCTTCTTCATAGGAATAAATTACAACATTGAAACAAAATTACATTGTTGCTTAGATGCATTTCATCATAAGTACTGTTATGGTTATACAAATATTTTCACAATCGTTTATACATTATCTTGAGTCCATCAGGCTATAAAGCTGAACATTTTTCTTTTATCCAAAAAGGCTTGATTTTTTTGTTGGTAAATATTTGTTCTGAATACTCTTCTTATGTCGGTAACTTTTTTATTTTTAAAGGAATCATTATGTTGAATGCAATGGTTAGCTATTTTAATTTGTAACCCGGATTTGTTTTCGAACAGCGGTACAGTACTTTTCCATTCATTTGATACATGGTTGTGTGTTTTGTTTCTTCTACTTTTTGAAAGTTCAATAGTTAGTAAAGTGTCCACGTCATTAATCTTAATAATTCGATGAAAAAAATGTTACCGCCATAGAAAGAGTAAGGCATACCCTGTATTATAAATAGAAAATACAGATAAAGTAACAATTGAAAAAAAAAACTCTTAAAATGTGGTGTATGCTGATCTATTAGACGAAAACTTAGTTTCGATAACAAGTAAAATGTATTAATGCAGCACAGGAAAAATATCCTGTTGTAAAATATGTCGTTGACTGGTAATATCCTGTGGTACCTAACAATCCACATTCCTTGGAATCGATTCTTTGTATGGTAATACACACGTCACTTTATACAATTTGTGTGGTAGAATCAACATGTCGATTAGAACAAGAAATCTGGTGTTGACATACACATTTGTAAGACACAATGACTTCTACTGGTGGTCAGAAATAAGCAATTGTGGTGAAATTCTGTATAATTTAATATCAACAAACAGTGTCGCCGTTTATTGTTGGTCAAATTAATAAACTTTTTTTGTTCCTGTTTTTTTTTTTTTATTTCTTTCATTTTTAGTTAAAGTAGTTATGAGTTACTATAAGACACCTGCGATATCGAGGGTCCGTGACTAATTTAAAGTACATAATTATGTATAAGCCGTATTTTAGCAAGGATATAGAATAAAACCGTATATTGAAAAAAAAATAGGTTTGTTAATTTTTATATAGCCCTCCGGTGCTCCTTTTTTATATGTGTATGTTTTATAGTGATAAAGACGATAACAGAATACTGACTGCTGTTCCTCTATTTTTTTCCCTTTTATACCCATCATGTATGTTTGTTTAGTTCACGCATCGTTGTCAAAATAAAGAGATGTGATGCGACTTTCATACACGCGAGTGGTTTAGCTAGCTAACAAACCAGATTCAATCCATCATTGTCTGCATAAGAAAATACATGTATCAAGTCTGGAATATGGAAGTTGTTATCCATTTGTTTGATGTGTTTGAGCTTTTGATTTTGCAATCTTATAAGGTACTTAGTTTTTATTTTTGTCATTTTACTGTTTAGTAAGCATTATAACTAAATCATCATCATGCATGTTTAAACTAAGGGTTGTTTTTCTCTGTAACCTTATGAAATGTATTTCTAACCACTGTTAAATTAAAGCGTCATTTAATTTTGAGAATAGATATTAAAGTTGCAAAGTGAATGGTATGAATATCGTGTTTCGGCCAGATAAAGCAACATCCTATGTCCCCTGGGAGGTACGTGGCATATTGATCATGTTCGCTCCATTTAATATGAGAATAACCGTTGATGAATTCTGTGCGTTCGAGGATAGTCCAATATTTTGTTTCGACGGTCTAATTCATCACATTGTATTGCCCTAATTGCAGTCAAGTTGAACGAGTGCAATGAGAGGACAGCTATATTGAAATATATTGAAATTTTAAAATGCTGTTTTCATTAGCTTTGTTCTTTAATGCTTTTAGGAAAAGTGTGAAGACTTGGGAGGTAACTTGTTGGAAATTGAAACATCCGATGAGAATATTTTCATAAAAGAAGAATTAACTAACAGAAATACAGGAGGTGAATTACATTTGTTATGTCATATAAATATCTAGTTTTCAATAATTTACAATATCTTTCTATATTTTGTCATAACCAAAACAAGACAAAACACATGCGTGACAAGTAAAATCACAAGATTAGTATCTCTAAGGAGTTTTTTTTATAATGATACACGTATCGTGATTTTATCATGCGGTTGACCTGTTTGAGCTTATGATTTTGCCAAAAAAAATACTTGTCGTTTTGAATTTTCAATGGAATTTTGTAATTTTGTAATTTTGCTTTGTATTATGAATATGAACAATTGATATTCTTGTGTTTTATGTCAATGATACACAAGTACTATAAGTAGAGTTCAATATAGTTACGATTTTAATCCCAAAAAAAGCGACGTGTTGCCATGAAGTCAAGTTATCAGTTGTTTAAATATACAACAGTTCAAACTTTGATTATGAATACCCCTGACTGTTTTTGTGTTACTGAGTATACAAAGATAAGTGGTTATATTGTTCCATTTACAAACATCAACTCGAGTTGTTAGGACAAAAAACACACAACAGTGAACAATGATCGAATCCATCAACCATAATGCAGGCTCTTGACTGTGAATAGCCACAAACATTACATGGCTGCTTTAAACATTTATGTTGGCGTCTAACTTTTCCGTAACCTTTGATAAAGCTTTAACAGAATAACTTAAAATCATACTGTAAATGTCAGTTTGAAATGGAAGTATACAAAAGACACATTATGAAATGCACTTATGTATCAACAACTAAATGTTCGTATGGCAAAACCATTTATAAAAATTACAACAACAAAAAACATTGACGACGTTGTTAATAGAGAAAAATGACATACTCATTACTGTAACTGTTAATCGCTACACATAAACTCATCATAGATACAAATGTATACAACAACAAGAAGTCTTTTTCTTAGGTGTAATTGTTCTTAAATTTAACTTAGTATGAAATATTTCACTTGTCAATTGCTTCATATTTTCTCTGCAATCCCTCCTTTATGTAGTGTTCGTGTAGTATTCCAAATTACCAAGACAACGACCTGTCAATACAAGTTGACATATCTTTTCTTACAAATAATTATTAATATTTTTTCTCTAGTAAATGGATACTGGATTGGAGGTTATAATTTCCTCAGTGATAACGACATGGAATGGGTAGGTCGACCCAACCAAACAATGTCATTTAATGACATGGAATCGAGACAACCTAATCATCCGGATTATGAATCTTGCATGGTAATGTGGAGAGGTTTTGGTTTTCAATGGGGTGATTATACTTGTGGTTCTCCGCTTCCATATATATGTGAATTCATGCAACGTTAAAAACAAATATATTCTCATTTCGTTATAACGACGATGATGTTGCTATGTCTGGAAAACAACAATGCTTTGACTTTTTTGTTATACTGTAGTTAAAATACAATCAGACAAATTTTATGTTTTAACATACATTATTTTAACTTTACTTTACATTACTTTAACGTACAAATTGCTTCTATTTCTCGATTATTCTGTCAAATATATATGTGAGAGGAATACATTAACTCATTTATATATTTTGCGAATTTGTGATGGCTTTAATGGTTTACTTTTTAAATTGTTATTTGGATGGAGAGTTGTCTCATTGGCACTCACACCACATCTTCCTATATCTATTAATAATAATAACAATAAAGCAGATCAAAGAATAAGCTGTTCAAAGAAAATATCATCAGTTTTTTACGTGTTCATTAATTATGTTGATAAACTAAGAGCCATCTGCATCAACGAGGTGGTAACTTAGAATCAACCACTTAAACAGATACAGATCGATTGGTTGATAACATAACTTCTTATTCATATTTCGCCTTCGGTCTCAAGTAATGAATTAGCTTAACTTCTCTATGAGGGGTGAAGCTTACATATAATATCTCTGTTTAAAGAAACAAACTATACCCACCTATAGCCAGGCCAGTGACCTTGACCCTAGTATTTAAGCACCTGTTCCATAATAACTTGTCATAATTTAAAGCAAGTTTGTGTCGACCAAATATAAAACCCAGTGGAAAAGGGTGGGTCTGACTGATAATCCCTAGGGTGGAAATTAATTACTTTCGAGCCTCAGGCTCATATTCTAAGAATGACCTTCATCCTGCACATCCAAGATATGCTTGGATGAAGGAACATTCTTATTCATATTTCGCCTTCGGTCTCAAGTAATGAATTAGCTTAACTTCTCTTTGAGGGGTGAAGCTTACATATAATATCTCTTTTTGCTCACTGTTTTAATCTTATTTGACGATGACTCAATTATTATGAGTTGACGTTTATGGAGATCATAAACAATGGTTCAGTCTATATCCAATTTACATCGAGAAACGTCTAAAACGCATCTAGATTAAATCGCACATGCATCATTTCACACTTTATTTGGCCTTTATTTTTTTTTTTTGGTTCGAGGGTCACTGATGAGTCTTTAGTAGACAAAAAGCGTCTCTGGCGTATATACAAAATGTTATCCTGGTTTCTATAATGAGTTCATTTAGCATGATATCATAAGTTTGTAGATCCCAAAACAAAACTATCTAGAAAGTTACCGTAGTTTAATTTATTGGCTTTTATTTGTCAATACAACTCGTATTATTATTGCAATACTATTAAATAATGTGAATACTAGTACATGTAGTGTGTTGGTTGTTTTCCCCAACTACTAGTATTTCTTTTTAAATAGTTCGTCATATTAACTAGACTCTTGTTTGAATCATCCAGATTCTTGTAAATTATCCATATACTTGTGCGAATTATTCATTTGATGCTTATTCGAAGTGTTTAGGTACTTGTACAAAGCATATGAATTATAATGTATAACATTTAGATAACCGTTTACAGTTATAAACACTATCTACATTGGAAAGAAAACAAACAAATATTGTTCGTAAAAGTATCTAGAAGTGTTAAACATCTATCTATATTTACTTATACGAACCATAAAGAAATGTGTTTTTTCCCCAACGCATTATTCATTGAAAGTTGTTTTCATTTTATACTTGGTTATCTTTATTTCGTTTTGGTTTGTATTATATTTTCAATTCAGTTTATATAATCCGTTCATACTATGTTGACTCTTTCAATTCAAGACTCTATCCTAAATTGATGTAAGTTAAAAGCCTTCGATTTTTTGTTGAACCCTAAAATCAAGAGCCATTTCTTGTCGAAATCGGGTTATGGTTGTACAAAATTTAGGACCTTTGCTGTAATTTAATTATTTTCTTGAATTAATATAGAGATCCATTTTATTACACCTTGTTATCAATGTATTCGGCAATCGGCAATGGCAGTCAACAGGGTTTAAAAACGTCAGGTGTTCGACCTGTTAGTCAAATGATGTTGTTGAAATAATTTTTTTCACCCTGTTGGTCTTATCGAAAGTGTTGTTTGTTCTGTATTTAGGGCCCTCTACAACATCATTTTTTAAATGCACGCGTATAAACAAATTCTGTTTTTATCCAACGCAATCATAGGTTTGAACTTTGTTTTCAATTTTGACTTGTTTATAGTTATACAAAACAGATAGACTCTTTTTAAAAGTATCCTGATAACTGTATATATAGGCTTTCAATAAGTATTTGTATAGAAATCACATCTATATAATCACATCGCTTTTTGACATAAACGGCCACTCATACACATTCTCTAAAATAACTGGTTTTATGCATATGATTACTCAAAATCCCTCAGTTTAATACCAGGTTATGTTTGAATTGACGTATTTACTGAATATTATTCTTACATATAATTTGCTTTAAAATTTACATTTATTTTTTGCCTTGTTTGATTCTCAAATGGCCTCCTAAAAGCTGACTAATGGTTTTTAAACGTATATGTTAAGGTGGTACCATACACCCTGACTGAAATTAGTTTGGCTTTTTTCCTTTTAAATAAATTTCGTAACATTGTTTTTACTTTTGCCCTTGGAGAAATAACAAAATATTTCAAATAAATCAAACCAAACACATCAGTGGGACAAAAATCATTGGATACATGGAAGTTTGATAAACTCATATTCTAATCATTGAGAAGCTTGATATTTCCTTAGCACAAAATTGTGATTAAAATGTTTTGTTGATTTGTACAGAGTTATACCCTTGTAGTTTTATTTGAATTTTTGTATTTGCTATGACTATTACGATTCTTATTGTATCGTAAACTGTGTATATATATATATATATTTATATCTGTTTGACAAATGTATGTATGGTGTTCATGTTGTAACGCGAGTATCACTGAATAAACTAAAAAAAGAGATATGTTTGACTTTATATAATTGGATGCAGATACATGATATCAGAATGAAACATGCAATTGAGGATTTAGGTCGTAAAGAATCTATCAAAAGAGCAACATGATGATAGACGACAACAAGTTTTGTAAGATTTAAACAGCATGAAAATGTGATACAGAACATTTGACTGAATTTGAATATGTTCGACGTAAACGAATCCTTATCAAAGAAACAGGTTAAATTGATGTTCAGGCCTGTGGAATGTATACGATTCCTTCTATATGCATTGATTCTGGTTGATGTGTACTATTATTTGTCTGCTTTTCTTTTTTTTTATCGCCAACGCGGTGTCAGTTTATTTTCGATACATGCATTTAAATGTCTCTCTGGTATTTTTCACCGCCCCCCTTTGTTAAAAATGAAGTCAAGATGTTTGTACTTTGACACCACTCGTTTACTGTTATCATTCAAAATAATGCATCTACAATATATTCCCTTCTTTTCATTCAAATCGATTCGTCATTGTTTTCTGTTTTAATTATTGAAAACCCGGTATGCTGATGCTGAGTTTCTTTGTTTTTATTTTTTTCCCCTCGGTATAACACATTCATTTCCTTATGTGTAGTATTATGTAAATATACCTATTATATAAATATAAGAAAGCAATATCATTCCAAACTAGACGAGACTAACCATGGTAAAAGTCGAAGTTCAATTTAACGTAGTCATCGTTAGTTGTGGAGATCAGTTGATATATATGTGCACTTATGTATCTCCAGTTTACAAAGTAGAAGGGTTTGCGCCTATATATAAAACTAACCCAAAATTCATTATCTTAATTGATATGTAGTGCATGCAACACGTTATGGGAGGGATAACAGGGGTAGCTGGTCCATACAACTAAAGATGACTGTGTCAAATTCCAACTGAACTTCGACTTACACCATGGGCAATCTTTTAGTTTTGGAATTTAGCTACGTCATTCCATTTCCGGGACCTGATGAGACTTCATAGAGCACCAACCCTGAGATTAGTGTCAATATTTATATAAAAACCTCCATCGAAAATAATATCCCTCCTTTTTACAAAAGAGCTTTCATAACTAAAATTCTAGTTACCATGAACAACTCTCTGCAAAATGTGTTTATCTGACTCAATTGGCTTCTTGTAATACACTGTTTTCTCGGATTATAGCTGTTCTGAATTATTTATCGAACAGTAACTTAAACCTTTATCAAAATAGTGTTTTATAACTGAAAAAAAATCCCATCTGTAGGATATGCAAAAAAACATTCATCACAATGAACATGACACCCTGATCTAATATGTTATAAAAAACCTGTATAAAACAAAGTATTTCCGTTTACTATTTTATCTTTTCTTAACAAAAACAACGACTGTGTCTTACGAATCGTGGATAAAATCTATTTGCTAAATCTTTCAACGAAATATTTTTCCTTCAAAATAAATGTTTTTTAGATACGTCCTCAGTATCACTATATCTTGGTTCTGAAGTAGGCAAAGTTTGAATACTTTTCAAAAATCCGATGATTGTAGCATTAGCGCCCACTGTCACTGCATTACACATTATTCCGAACTCTGACAATGCAGATCCTGAACAATTTATCGAACAGTAACTTAAACCTTTACAAAAAGGCACTGTTAAAAATTCTGAGCTTTATTAATAGCTGGTTGAAATTAATTGATTTTCTTTTCACTACAGAAAAGGAACCACTAATTGACATACGATGAGTAGTGTTTTTTCCTACTGTTTCGCCAAGGCAACACAATGATTTTGGAAGCCTTGTCTGAAATGCATTGGTTTTCAAAATTGTTCCTCATAGCTGACATGCAAGAAGACTTAATTGATTGCGAAGAGGATGAATCTTTTCATTTGCAGAAATTTAGTAGGTACCAAGTATGAGTGGTTCATAACGGTACACTCATCAGAACCTTCTTTACTGCTATTGGAACTTTCTGTAGACATCTACTAATCAGAGAAAAAAGAGGGAAATAGATATTTAAAAAATACCTCGTTAAACCATAAAATACTGAAAGCATTAAAAAATACTGCCCCAGGATCAGATCTCCAAGAGAAGCTCTTTATTTAACAATAATTTAATCTAGAGGTAAATAAATCGTGACCTTGGGTACGAAATATCTCCACTTTGTTTTGAAACTTCTGTATCGAGCATTCACTATTAATAATCATCATTTTTTCTTGATTCCACATCATCAGCATTATGTTTACCAGGAATGCATTTTTTTGCAGAAATTCAAACATCTCTTCGAATTTAAGAATACAATGTCTGGTTACTTTATTCATATGCATATATTTAATACCACTCAAAGTATTAGAATATGCATTGGCACTTGAATTATCACAAACTATCTTTACAAGAATATCTGAATAATGTTTACAGAAAGCTTGATAAATAATAAACAATAACTCCAAAACATTAATGTGTAAAGTGTGCTAAACTTCATTCCACCTTACTTGCATTTTATGTAGTTTACATAAAGCACTCCAACATCTTAATTGAATATCAAAGAACTATCTGGATTTGTTTCTATTAAAATGGCCACATTTCCCAGGCGAAGGAGTGGGATCCTAACAAACCTGTAACACGGACAACTACTCTTATACTAGCTCTCTTTTTCTTTCTCAGATTATGACATTCTTATACAATGTATTGTTTTATTTTGATAACACAACAGGCATATATACAGAACCAATAATATTTTCTGAACAGACAAATTGTTTAACAGGTTTGATAACAGATTTTCTTTCATATATTACACAACCAAGCCACTTCATTCATTCATAAGTAGTTTTTAATATTCTCTATGTAATCCTCTTACTTGTCTCCAAGCAAAAGTGAGTCATCAATACAAACTTTATTCATATAACCATATTGCCTTAAAGTTTTTGTGGTTCCTCTGCAAAAGGACCAAAGTAATACGCATGGCGCGAATCAATGTTAATGCCATTTCAAAATGGTCCATCTTGGAATAGTGAGGTATAATAAAATTAGTAAACTCTTTCAAATTAAGAGTCATTATATTTTCATTTGTGTATTTCTTTGGAACTGTTAGAATTAGACAAATATATAAATCTATATCAAAATTATCTTCCACTTTTACACCCACCTTTTTCAAGTTTTCAATCTCCTCATTTATAAATTTTTCGTGGCTTTAATCAAAAGTTTTATGATAAAGAGAGAGGCTTGGCCCGGGCCTTGCAATATCAATAAATGCATGATGACAATGTTCGTCAGACAAAATAGATGTATCTGAAGTCATTGTTTGCCTGTTTTCTGCAATTTGTTTAATCTACCTGCTGTGAATTGTTTATTGTTAGACATACCTGCTAAACTCAACTGTTAAGCATGATTTACTTCCTCAGAATGGGAACACCTCGAAAAGCTGCCGCCTTGAGGAAAAGTACTTCCTCTAACTCTCATATTTGTCAAACTACGACTTTTGGTGAACATTCTCCCCATAAAGCATGTCCGTGAAAGGTATTGAAAAGATGAACTCAAATGGTTATAAGGACGTAAGTTAATCTCAGACACTCATACAGTTCCAGGTTAGTCTTTTTGTTTTGTAGTGCGATAGTAAAGCAAGAGAGTCCATTCCGAAATATATTCAAGATTGCATATCTGGCTAAAAAACATCAACCAAATCAGGTTTTCCCCTTCCACATAATTCTCATTAGTTTGCAAGCTGCTTTATCAATAATTTCTTGAGGTTTTCTATAATTGAGTAAAAATACCTAGTTTGAGGAGAGAGTAAATCCCAGGCAATCTGGTTTACTAGTGTACGTGTCAGAGCAAATCAAATTTCAGGTCTAGAAATTGATTTCACCAGCTCATTAAACTTGTATTCAGAAATACCTTCTGTAAAAAGCTCATTGACAGTGTCTGCTTTAGTGTCGTCTACACTAGTATCTACATTATCTTTAGACCTATAAGCCTGCCTCTGCACCGACATTACAATGTCACTATTTTTCACTCGATTTGGGTTTCTTTACTGCATGTTTTACTACATCAGCAACTACAACATGATCATCTGTATGATCAATATCGTCAAGAGTGTTATTTACCTCATTGTCAGGATCTTCACTCTGGGTTTCATCATAACCCTCAACATAGTGGTACGGGACGGGGGTGTCCCATGAGTAAACGTTATTTACATAATGTTAACACTGATTACTTTAGTCTTGTAGTCTTGGTAAATTCTAATATCGAGCTGTCAACTCTGGTGTCGAGATACAAACTAAGTTATACTGGCAGCGTAGCTGGAAAAATGTTTAATGCAATGGTAGCGTAGCAGGCAAAACGGTCAAGGCATTGATCTAAATATGGTAGCACATAAACTCATAAACATTGACTCACTAACTACGTGTACAACAGACAACAAGATTAATTAATCTTCACAATTTATTATATACAAACAATCAATACTATTACAAGCATTAATCCCATGAAAACCACCAGATGACTTAATAAAATATACAGATACCCCCCTTTTTTGTTACGTTAATCGTTTGTCAACAACGTAGTAAGTGTAGTAAAACATCTAGGTCAAGCATGGTTTGGTCCATTTATGAAACGGGGATGCAAAGGTACATGTATTGTATCGACTGCGGCACTTTTTGTTTGATTTGCCTTTGGCAAGTTTCCATGGTATCAGGAGTGACTGCCCTGGTAGCGGGACGCAGTCTATCTGAAGACAGTTGTGCACTTGCTTTTATATCTCTGTCCCACCAACGTCTCGCGCCTCTATGGAGATGGTGGGCAAATTACGGTATGATGATTGGATGCTGATCTCAGGTCATTAGGTCACTGACGTCAATAAACATAGTGATGCAAATGGCGGCGATCGGAATGTTGACATTCTGTCGAGTCGGGGAAATGGACAAACGGGACTTATCTAAGCTTACTCTTAGCATGTATTGGCCCCGGTTACAATATTCGTGCCTTACGCTTATAAAATAACAAGGTAATAAAGCGGGAACATTTGAAATAAGAATAAATATAAGATGGGAACCGTCGTTCAGTCAGGGGACCCTAGGCCTCATGGTCAAACAGTGAAGACGAACTCTATTTTATTATTCCCAGAGACCTTACTAACAATATTTACATACAATAACAATATATAAGTATAAACAATGTTCATCAAAAGTCTTTGTATACGCGTTGGCTAACAGAAACGACGAACACGAAAATAGAATAGAGTGTTACTGAGTAGCCTGAAACAGTAGTATGTACAAACCTACAGCTTATACCCTAGACCGTAACAATAGTACATCGCGTCCGCGAGAGACGTAAGTGACACAAGATCATTTTTTTAGAGCTCTGTTCAGCTTGTTTATTCTGATGGACAGCAACATCCTAAAGTATGTTCCTTGCTAGCTATGCTAGAACTTAACTTGGACCCCGAATTCGAAAAGTAACGTCCTAGCCGGAAGTACTTACATCAATTTCAGTATTCTTAGATGAACGATAATCGTCACACGATGATTTTATCTTATGATCTTCACTCTTTGGATGCACTAGAACGGATCCAATCTTTTAATATCAATCGTCTAGAGAAAGAAATAAATATGTTTAATATATTAACAAAAAACTTAAGCTTATTTTATCATAATACCTATAAAATCGTCTGTCTAAACTAATGTTATTAATAACCTTTGAATACATCAGATGATGAACTTCAAATTTAAAGACAGTATGTATAGATCCTACGACAATTAGAAAAACCAAACCTGGCGTGAGAATTGAAATGTGTTTTTGTTGTAACTCTTTAACTGTCATATTTAGACTAAATCGAAAGGGACGATGGAACCTCACAGCCTATACATATTAATTGAAACTATTCTAATTTAACTTCTACATGCACGAAGCTATCAATTTTACTAATATATATTACAGTATCGACTATTCATAGAAATTCACTGCTAGAATTTAGGTCATGTATTCAGTTTCCTTATTAAAAGGGTAACATTACAAAAACAAGACTAAGTATAATCTTCAGTTAATTTTTAAATTATAACGATGATTTATTTTAAGTAATTGATTGCTAGCTAAATTTTTTTTGGTGATCTAAACACATATAAACAATGCGCTATTTCGGCAACACAGCGCACACTATTTTCTAAATGTATACATATGTCTGCTCATGAACATATTTTTTCTTTGATATTGTACAATACAAATCAATATTAATAATAGATATAACAAGCGTGCATGATATCAACATTAAAATCGAACCTTAATACTAGGTTCCATACATTCTTTTATATTTTAAGCATTTGTATAACATGATGATAAGGTGTTAAATTAATAACATCGCGCTTACTGAAAGCAGTTATTTCCTATTGTTTTTAATTGTTGAAATCATCAAACGTATTCCTTCCTCAGTTATTTTGTATACATCAATGCGCAATTTGACTGGTGCCTTGAATCAGGACGCGTTACACCTGCTTGAATACAAACGTTTTGTTAGGCGTTTGAAGTCTAGTGTGTTTTTTTCTGTTCATTCAAAAAATCTAACATGTATTGTCCAGATTAAATAACGAAATGAATACCATATCATTCCGAGGTAAAACAACTTCATATAGATATATAATTACATGTAACAGTAAACTGTTATTAAAATGTTAAAGGTTAAATGCATTATGGTTTTACAATATACAAGCCGCACATGGCTATTTAAGTATGATTTTCTTTTGTGTTAGTCGATCTTTCATGTTCATACACGTTTATTTGGTGTGAGCCAATGCATTGGCGGATCCAGGGGGGCCTGGAGACCCGGCGCCCTCTTTCATTAGAAAAAAAATGGTTGATTATATGGGGATTCATTGAAGCATGTCCAATGTTTTTTTTTTACCTACACATAAGTATGATACCCTAAAGTAAAGTCTTTAGGTTTAAAGCATTCAATGAATTAACTCGTTTTATGTATGGATGAAATGGATTAAATCAAAATCCAAGTACTGAATGTGTTAATGACAAGACATATATGTGCATATGTTAACAGTTGAAAGAGCACCCAAACGTAGATTTTGCAGTATTGAGAATACCAAGGAAACGGCATATAAGGCAAAACAATCGTTTACTATGTAAACATATTGCTATGCGATTATAAAAAAAACTATCATCTCTTGTAAAAACAATGTTCTAAATTGGTATTGACACTTTACGCCTTTGTTTCATTCTTTTGCATTTTTTAAGTGATGATGTTTGAATAATACAGCTGTATTGATGAAATGATACGTAAAATCATAAAAAAATATTCTTTCAAACTAAGGTACAGGAAGAACCACACAGTTTACATTATTTTGTTCAGGAACAATTAAAGGGAAATCTGTTGAAATGTATTTTCGGCTTTAATATACTTTATATTGATATACAGAATTTTACACCGGAAATCAAACAGTGAGCTGATGACTTTTTCCAACCCATGGGACTACGTAAACTTTAGCTTTAACTTGCGTAAAGATGTTAGAGTATTGACACCAGAACTTGAATGTATGACACAATGCTGTGCTTAAATGTTGTATGCATTGTTATTATGTGTATCTTATCGACTACTTAATGGATAGTATAGATGTTACTTTTTATCTTATAATGGGCTTCAATAGAAGAAAAAAAAACTATTTATTTTAGGAACAGCCATTAATATTTATAAGAAATTGGCATTTGAAAAAAACTTATTTCAAAATCGACACCAGTCCGTCTATCTTCAGAATAGTAATACTGAAAAATATATACTCAAATAAATATGAACATTTCCGATTTTGCGTATTGTGTATTTATATGTTTTATAACATCACGTTTTAAAAAAACAGTAAACGCAAAAGATGGAAATGTAAGAGGACAAGCGTTGAAAATTGAAGGCCACACAAGAGTGTTACAGACAGAAAACACCACTGATACTTACTCCGTGTCGATGGTTGTATGTGCAGTTTTATGCTTAATAGATCCCAGATGCTGTGTGGCCAGTTTTGACAGAGGAACATCAACATGTCGAATTGATTCTTCCGGGCGATGTAACATTGTAACCGAACCCTATGCAGAATGGCGGATTATTCGACGAAGCTCATACTGTAAGTTTAATAGAAATGCATGTTGTGATGATATGTTGATTGAACTATTTTCACCCTAGACTTGTTTCGTTACGAACGAAATCATAATTAGTTTTTCAATATTTTATTTTCATTTTATAAAAAGAAACTACATATGGGTGCAATCCTAACCTGTGCATGTTGTACACACAGTTAACTTGGTAACAATTCAGTTTGGATCGCCCAAAGTTAACCTGTGTCAGGATTCAGGACTGCTTCGACCAATCCTAGGACTTTAATCTAGTAAATTTATACAAACGAACTTGGTCCTAGGAATGTTTGTATGTCTGCCGACATTTTGGAATCAAGTCTGCTACTTTCCTTCTTCAAAAGTTTGTAGTTTTGATACATCAAGCTGCCTTCTTTCACATAATGTTTTGACCACATAAACCAAAACTTATGCATTTTGCTTTCATAAAAATCTCGGTAGCCTCATAGTAGATGGGCAATATATCTATGTCATTATAGAATATATAATACAAATGAAAGCAGTATTGAAAAGCAATGATTTCACAATTTCGTCAGCATCCATCTTTAGGGCCGGCATGTCTGTTCAATATTTTGGTACGTAACAAAATTGCAGAAGTTTTGATACTCAAAAAATGTAAGTGCCCACATGTCCTCCTTTTGTTGAAAGTTTTAAAACACAAATATTATAGTGTTGATACATCAGGGTGACCTGTACAGAACTATCATTGCAAATAGAAATGGGTAATGTGTCAAGGAGACAACAACCCGACCAAAGAATAACTGAGGGTCTCTAATGGGTCTTTAATGTAGCAAGAAACTCCCGCATCCGAAGGTGTCTTTCAACTGGCCAATAAATAAAAACATCTATACTAGTTCAGTGATAATGAACGTCATACCAAACTTAGAATAATACACAAGAAAGTAATATAAACAATCGTCAAGACTAACAAAGGTCAGAGGCTCATGACTGAGGACAGGCACACAATTGCGGCGGGGTTAAACATACTTTTTTCAATTCCCAATCCTCCTCATATACCTCTAGTCAATGTAGAAAATATAAACGCGCTACAATACGCACAGTACAACGCCGTTTAAAAGAAGCTCGAGTACGATGTCAGTACGTGAAACAAAGAAAATAAACACTGCTGTTAATGACATGCCAGCTCGAGACCTCAATTAAACTGATCATCGTCTGAATATCATGCACAAACCCTCTCGTAGCAATTTAGTATAATACCATCATGGAATATGGAAGAAAAAACACAACCCGTGTCATAAGAAAACTCGATTGACCGGATCAACCAAAACTGACCATGTGTGCTCTTTAACATGTAAATCTGTATATCTGCATACTAATTCATTAATATTTAATGTCAGGATAGTTTGTCTAAAACAAATTGCAGCAATTTTTGAAAACAATGACTACAAATTGTGTTCGAATCAGTTCAAAGTGCCAAAATGTTCCCTGTTTATTGAATTTATTGTGTCGCAACAAAAATCAGTAGTTCTGATACCTCATGCTGACCTGTTTATTGTTTATGAAAGCCCTAATAGTATGTGATTGTATAACCATTGTGTATTGTATCTAAGAATACATAAAATGAAAAATGAAAAAAACAGCATTATCTATAAAGTAAAATCAGTAAAGAAATTTGCTATAAGGGAACTGAAAGCTAAAGACTAATATGAAAAGTCTTAAACGCGGTTATCTGGCATAACAAGACATGTAAGGTCTTGTCAATAGTAGACTAGTCAGAATGTTCGACTAAAATCCGACTTTTCCACATGTCTTGTCAATAGCATACTTTTCTACAGGTCTAGTCACCAGCTGACTTGTTCATGGATATGGTCGTGGGCAGATCTATCCTCAGGACTGGTTGACCTGGAGTGGAGCTGTTAACAGGCTTTAAAAAGCAGAAGCAGACCGTATGTCTGGTCTACCAACGACGAATTGAACTTGCTCGTCTGCTTTCATTTCTCAAGTTTACTCAGTTAAAGCAGTCAAAAAATTTGCTTCAAAATGCTTTTGTACAGGTAAAGGGCGCATAAATCTGTGTTATGAATTGTTACTTAAAACAAATCAAAGACAAGACTTAAAATATGCAAAAGAAATAAATGATAGAGGAAGGATGTATAATTGTAAGCTTTCAGTATATGAAGTTAAATGGCATGACTCTTTATAACATTAACTATACCATTTTTTATTCAACAGATGCACATTTTGACAACATCTGGATTTTCAGTGAATAGCAAGCCATAATACTTGAATAGTCTAAGCTTATTTGACTAAAATGTCAACCAATAGAGTTTAGAACGAACGAAAAATGCTAGGAAAATGTTCTTATATAAGAAAATATAGCAAACTTCAATAACACGATAAATGTATTTTTAACAGGTCGAAAAAAGTTATATTTTGCGTGTCCTGGACAAAATCTACGGGTAGTTCGCAACTTTATTTGTGTGTACGAAAAGCACAACAACTAACAGTTGAACTGACGCGAGTGTAATTATTATGAAATGCTACCAGTAAATTCAAGATACAGTGGTACTGCAAATGAGGGAACCACTATTATATCTGATAATCGCTAAAAAAATAGACCAAGTACAGACAAACGTTGAAGGGACAGACAATGCATCAGGATATGCATAGAAGAAGATTATTAAAAAAGACAGAATAGAAGGATTGCAACAATTATCCCATCTCCAAATAACATTAGTGTATTGTCAAGAAATGTCAACACGATAACAGTCGCATGATTTGATCTCAAAGATTATCTTAGAAATGAAATAGAAAAAACAGAAACCGTCATCCAATTATTGAACTAACTCATTAAATCGTTGTAAGATGACTAACACAGAATATATCAGGATCAAAGTAAACGTGATATGCTTGTGACACTATTCCCATACCCTTTTCTAAGTTATATCCCATGACAGCCAATCGTCCTTCCGTTCGATTTTTTTGTTTATTTCCACACTACTAATAAAGTCAGTTAGGTTTATACCGAAACACAATAAATAAAAACGTTTGAAAAAAATAAACACATACGCTTTTTTAAATAAAACATACATGCAATTTTTAATATGTACATGATGTATACTATGTCATTACAGTTCCTTTGACATGCCCAGGATGCAATTACTTCGAGGGTTCCTCTTTTTCCATATTTGAGGAGCAGCTAGGATGGGAAAAATCAAAGGTAAGCTTTAAATTTTCGTCGATTGAATATTGGCATGTTATTATGTTATTGTGCATTCAATGCAATAATTGGAAATATGAAAAGTTGCAAAACTGGTTTTGTTAACTAGATAAAAATTTAAAACACTTAGGAAAACAACAATAAACACACACTTTGAATTTATGAAAATCTATTTTTATTGATAGGAAAAGGATAGTTTAATGATCGATAAATCAAAACTTTATACGATTACTTTCGCGAATATATTAGGTTGACCAATACGTTGCGTATGCATATCAATGAACTGGTTTTACGATAGATCTGTCGTTTACAAAGTGTGCCCTCCATTGATTTTGAAATTTGAGAGTGGATTCGAATGACTGATCAGTCAAATATACGCAAAAAGACAATGACCCTGACGACGCAACCTGATTTACTTTTCTGGGAGTTGTGCGATTTTCAAGTTGTTTATTTTTCTTTAACATGGATTTAATTTCCTGACGAATGAGTAAGAATTACAATTTTCATGAAACTATTATCGTTAATAAATACAGCAACATCTTATTTTGTTAAAGTCTTCATTTATACCTGGCGTATTCTAACATGGAAAACACCGTTGCTTGTTATTGGGTGTACATGGCGCATTGTTGGTTATAAAGTCAATCTTTCTGTATTGCAATTTTATAACATATAAGGCAAAACAAACCAGAAATAATAAGTAAGACGCAAACTATAAGGATAACATCATTTGAACATAGCTATAGGAAGATGTGGTATGAGTGCCAATGCAACGACTCTCCATCCAAATAACAATTTATAAGTTAATCATAAATGGTCAATGTACGGCCTTTAATATGGAGCCTTGGCTCACCCGAACAGCAAGCTATAAAGGGCCCAACAAATTACTAGACGTGTAAAACCATTTATACAGGCAAACCAACGGTCTTATCTATATAAAAAAGAGAAACGAGAAACACGTATGAGCTACATAAACAAATGACAACTACTGTGCATCAGATTTCTGATCATGACTTAGGACAGGTACAACCATTTGCAATTTGATTACACGTTTTGATGGTACCAACTTTTCTCCCTTTTCTGAAACAATAGTACAACTTCATAACAAAACAAACACACTATTAAATATCAATTGGCAAGCGTAAATCAACCAATAAACGCAAAATAACACACACTAAACGAATATACCTGAATCAAAGACATAGTTAATGAAAATTATAAGGGATAAATAATTAAGGTCAAAAGTAAATAAAAAGATTAAAACAAAGTTAAAGTAAGAGACCACTCTGAAATATTAAACAATTTTTAGAAAAGCATCACTTTTGAAAAAACCTGCGTCATATTATTCACAGGTAAATGGAATAGTTTTGTCAAAGCCTTATAAAGACAAGATAAATATTAACATAAAATAACAAAAAACTTTACACATAGTATCACAAGGTAAAATTAACAAGAAAGTACTATTTGAGAGTACCTGCCTTTTGGCATGAAAATACGGATTTTCTGTGTTATCAAAAATTGCTGTAACAAAATGTTATAAATTATTATAAGTTAAGGAATGTATCTCCTTCATGCTTTGCTCTGACTCCTTTCACGGATTTGGCTATACTTTTTCGACCTTTTGGATTATAGCTCTTCATCTTTTATATACACTTTTGATTTCAAATATTTTGGCCAAGAGCATCACTGAAGAGACATGTATTGTCGAAATGCGCGTCTGGTGTAGGAAAATTGGTACCGTTAATGTGATTGAAAAGCTTTGTTTTCTAAATGCTTTTAGGAAAACTGTGAACTCTTGGGAGGAAAGCTGGCGGAACTTGACACTTTGGAAGAGAATGAGTTCATTAAAGATGAATTAATAGCCAGAAATACCGGAGGTGAATTACTGTCATATACATATGGGTCTTCACCTTTTATAAACGAAATACATGTATAGATTTTAAAATAATATGCTAGGTATCTTTGAGTAGTTTTATTTAAATTTTCAAATAATACTTGAACATGTGGTTACCATCAATGGTAACTGAATCAAAATGAAATGAATTCTACATAGATTCAATCATAATCTACAAAATATATAAGTCTTCATCGTATGTTAACTTGTCAGTTGTTCGATTGATAAGATATCAAAGTTCAAAAAGATTGAAACACATTTAACGACTACAACCCACTGTCATCAATAAAAGTACCCACTTGGGAACAAAGGAAAAGCCAGCTGTAAATATAGATCGACAAACAACATTGAGCCAAGCCATTGATCGAATCAATACCGTAAAGTAAAAGTCAAAATGCTGTCACATTCTGAAAAAAATTACGAAACACAGCGTTCTTAAAACTGTTATATGAATTATTATAAACAGTAATTCATGTTGTTGTTTTTTCAGTGAGAGGATATTGGATTGGAGGTTTTAATTTCCACAATGATGGTGACATGGAATGGATTAGTCAACCCGATACACCAATGTCATATAGTGACATACATCCTACTCAACCTGACGGACCCTTTGATCAGTTATGCATGTTGATGTGGAAAGACTTTGGTTTTCAATGGGGTGATTTTCAGTGTCACACACCGTTTCCTTATGTATGCGAATTCATACACCGCTAAACCAGTGTTTGCAATCAAATGTTCTTTCTCCGTTACTGTATATTATTTATCATGAAGAGATTCTCACTACGTTACTGTATATTATTTATCATTTAAATATCCTCACTACGTACTGTTATCAACATGCTCTTTCGCCTGTGTGATTAACAAAGAAAAAAAACTTGATTTTTGAGGTGCATTAAACGATTTTGTGTCATGAATAGATACACCCTATTGTTTGTTAAGTGTGATAAGATATATATTGAACTATCCAGAAACATTTCACAAATATCATTGCGTTGCTATCTTGATAAATTGTTGACCCGGAAACAAATGACTTTTCAAAGTTTTAGATAACCAAATCAGACAAGCAAAAAGACTTGGTACTTATTTTTTACCTTTCAAACAAAACTGAAAAAAAATAAGAAAAGTAACAGTTGTATCATGCTACGAATTTCAATTATGAAAAGTAACTTTTTTGTAGATCGACCATTGTGCTTTAGATAATTTGTCGTCTTCTTTAGAGTTTTTTGAAAATTTATTGATGCTTTCATTTGAATATTGTAAGTATATTTTACTTCGTGCGATATATCTTATTATCTGTGACAAGATGCATGCTACCCGAAATAGGGACCTAGGAATAGTAGATACAACAAATTTACTGTAAAATGTATAAAATAAAACTAATACTCTTACATTTGTTTCCAGTAAATGGATACTGGATTAGAGGTAATAATTTCCAAAATGATAACGACATACAATGGGTAGGTGGCCCAATAAATCAATGTCATTTAATGACATGGAACTCGGAGAACCTAATGCTCCATTAACTCAGTCATGTATGGTAATGTGGAAAGACTTTGCTTTTCGATGGGGGTGATTACCGTTGTCACATTCTGCTTTCATATATATGTGAATTCATGTATCATCAAACCGGACCAAACTCCCAATCAGTTACTGAACGTCAGTTATAATGATCATGATGATTTCCAATGGTCCATATGTCTCGAAAACACTCATGCTTATCGTTTATTTTATTAGGTTGTACTTTCTTCATCATATTATTATTCGTTTTCATTATTCATGATGTAGTGTTTTCAGTGACTGAGATGTTTCTTTATATGATGTTTTTTTCTTACCTTTATCGTGCAGTGTATATATTTTTATTGATCTTTGTCACACATGTTTGTACATTTTACATATTGTATAATTGCTTAATAACACTCACAATAATGGAGACAGTTTTAAAATTATACATGTTATGTGTATTATTCATTGATAATAAACATATTTGACGAACGAAATAATATTGAATTGAATTACTGGCATTTGTCAAAAGGATTCAGAAGGGGTAGGGGATTCCCGAGGGTTTGACATTTTTTTCAGATTTTTTCTTTTGTATTGTTCTTCTTCAATTCAGGTCGAGACTTTTATATACTAATGTTTAATATATAGATTTCATTTATCGTTCGTACTGTGGTTCCTGATGCTTATGTATAGTTATCGTTATCGTTATAACGTTATATTTATTTTAATAAACTTTGTAATATTATGATAAAAATGTGTATCACAAAACGAAATAGACTATTTTAGAGTATTTGAACACAGAGCAACATTTCGAGCGTGTTTCGTTAATAAAATATAAGTGCATAAGCACATATATCAACCAAATTCTTACAGCAAATAAGTACATGTAAGGGAAATTGCGTAGGCAGTGCGGTAATGTAATCAAAGCATTTATTAGTATATAACACAGAACTGATCATGAATACTTTGTACAAGTTCGAGCAAACATTTGTATTACTAATGTCGTAAAAATAGAGGGTTGATTAGTGCATCGTTATAATAAATTATTGATACTAAAAAGATACAATAATTTAACAAACAAACATTAACTGAATTGTTCAGCATCCGCAAACACAATATACAGTTTAATGTGTCAGACAATGTTTACAATGTTTACACTTCGTGTATAATAAAACACTCTAAAATATTTTAAACAAAAAGCCAATACAACCTAAAATGGATTGATTCAACTACATGATATTTTGATCAAAGAGTTCAGTCGCCCTATTTGAATCATTTTATATCAAATGACAAACGGTAAAAAAACATATAATGCATTAATTACTATTTCAACAATCAAAGTTTTATATTTTAAGTTGAACGGTAACAAAGGTTTTACATCTTGTCATGTATTTCGATTCTTGAATTCACATATTGCATTTTAAAGGTATGACAGCAATTTAAAATGATATATTTCCTGAATGCTATTTAGATTCTGATGAAAAGAAGGAATCAATCCTAAATTGTCAATTCACAACAACAAAAAAAGAATTGTATATCAATTTCTACATATGATTTTCAACAACCAGTACTTCTTCGAGCATACCTTTACTGCAATTCCGTCCCAAATTACTCATCAACAAACCAGTATGTTAAAACCATCGAAAATGTCGCTGTGATATACGTAAATATGTTGGTGTTTAAATATAACATACCTCAAAACATAGCTCTATGTGCAGTATTTTACAAATAAGGTTCAGCAAACGCAAAGAAGCATATGTATTCTTCATAAGGCTAAGTATGTGAGCATTGTGTGAAGACGTTTTTAAAAGTCTTGTGAGCACAAACTGTATGGGTATCTCAATGTCCATGCTTCATAAGTCTTCAAGGACTCAAATGTTGGAAGAAACCTGTTCTACGTTCATGACAAACATGCCTCTGTACCAGCATAAAAATCTCAGAAAACATCGAGTATTCAAAACTTCGAGGAAAATTCAAAACGGAAAGTCCCTTAGCAAATGGCAAAATCAAAAGCTTAAACACATAAAACGAAAAGATAACAATTGTCATATTCCTTACTTGGTACTAAAAAAGAATAAAAAAAATAGTGTCTTTAAAAGCAACGCTGTATCCCAAATACTAGTAACATCCTCCTCATATAAGATGTGTTCTACACATTTATTATATCTAGGGAGAGAATGATTAATTTAAAAGACAGATATGTAATTTTTTTGTCAGATCATTCCTTTCTACCTCTACGTGCTCTAGTTATGGGCTTTCCTCTGTAAGAAAATAAACGGCGCAAATTTTCTTGCACCAGATGCGCATTTCGACAATACATGTCTATTCAGTGATGTTCGTGGCCAAAATAATTGAAATCAAAAGCTTATATAAAAGATGAAAAGCTATAATCCAAAAAAAACAAAAAGTATAGCCAAATCCGTGAAAGGAATCAGAGCTTTGCATGAAGGAGATACATTCCTTAATTTATATTAATTTCGCATATTTTGTAACAGTAAATTTCAGTAACAGTAAATAATCATTCGTTTTGATGTTTAATAGTTTTCTTTTTGTCTCAGTTTAAATTGACCGTGTCTCAGTTTAAATCGGTCAATTAAATACATTAAAAACTAAATACTGTTTCAAGTGATCTGCACACACAAATTAAACTTAATGTTGTCTATTTAACCGCATTATTGGGATAAATAACTTCAATCAGATCAGTTTGTTTTATGAAACTGTATTTAAGCATTAGAAGCTACATTTCACTCCAATATTTATTCAAACTTATATGTGAGCAGGAGCACTCATTTTTGGAATGAATAATTTATTTTGCATACTTTTGCTTTCAGCAATTTATCAAGGAGTAATAAATGTTAAATTTGAAATAGAACCTAATCGGAAAATTACAAGAAAAGAAAATACTACAGATATTTATCAATACACTTTGGTTGGATGTGCATGGCTCTGTTTTTACGAGAAAAAATGCCGCGCCGCTAATTTTAACATGGAAAAATCAATATGTCGACTTGATTTTACCGATCAATGTTGCGTTGGTACTGAAGAAAGCGACACATGGAATCTCATTCGCAATTGCGTGTACAGTAAGTTTTGTTCAATATTCTTAATAAACAAAAAAGGAAATAGCATTATCCTTAATTTGAGTAAAACAAATAGTGATATGCTAGACATATTACAAAATAGTTATATTCATTTCATAAAAAATATGTTTTGATGTTTGTTCTTGTAATTGGATACAATGTCTTAAGGTAGATCATACGTAAATGTTTTTTGAAACAGAATTTTTCTTATAATTTGCCAAAATGAAGAATTGACTATGCTTTTTTTCAAAATCATAATAAAAAGTATGGGTCCCCGTGCTATTTTTCAAGCTATGAGTCGTTATGAGAAAATTGCCTAAATTTGGTTAGTTTGTAAATGGAAAAACACATAAGAGTGCATACAAAAAATTCTATGAGATAAAATTTTAAAATAAATTGTGAGAAGATAGGTTTCGTAATATGTTTTAAGAAAATAAGAAGTAAACATGGTGTCACCGAACTTGTTTTCTTACCACAAGTAAAAATAAAAAAAATCCCTATTAGCTTAGTGTAAATTTTGTACTAAAAGGTTTTCTCCCTTTAAATGGCTCATTTCCAAAAAATGATTTTAAAAAGCAAAAAGGTTGATATTTGTTAAAGTATTTTGAATAATACAAAAAATTTACCAGTTTTCTGTATATAAATAAACAGTCTAACCATACAATTGCAATTTTGTTTCCAAATTTGCTGATTTGGGCAAAAAACTAGACCAATTTTATACTGTGATTGTACAATCCAAGATGGTGGTATACCATGAATCTACCTTTCCCAAATATTCTATGATGAAATGTAAAAGCTAATGAGACAATTTTCCTTAAGAGACAACAATTGCACATGCATGCATAGCTATAGTTCACCGCATGGCAATTTATCAATGAGCTTAACCTATACTGCATAGTCAGCTATTAAAGGCATCGAAATAAAAAAAATAAAACGCATTTCAATTAACATAATTAATTTTGAGAGATTTTCTTTTATATTCGTCGCCAAATAGTTACTTTACAAAATGTCGGCAATTCCTGACTAAGTCTAGAACATCATATGCCCGGAGGTAGTCATTAGCATGCTATTTACTAAAACTGTGTACTAGTTCAGTGAAAATCGATGTCCCACTAAACTTCAAATCATATAAATGAACTAATATTGAAAAGCATTCAAGAATAAAAAAGGCAAGGGGCTCCTAACTAAGGACAGGCAAAGAAATACGGCGGGGAAATAATGTTTTGTCAGATTTCAATCCTCCTCTATACATCAAGCCAATGAAAGGAAGCACATACCAATAGGCAAAGAAACACCCAATGTATCATATTTGTTTTCGAAACATATCTTAAATACAATTGGACATCGTTAAAGTTTATTTTTCAGATCTAATACCTTGCGACGGCTGTTATAGATATGAAGAATCGCTTTATAGAGTTATCAATGACCCGAAAAACTGGACAAGTGCAGTGGTAGGAGAAAACTTATATTTTGTTTAACACTAAAATCGAGCCAATTCCACTACAAAAGAAAACAAATTTCACTCTGACAAACAGTTTGATCGGTGCGTATGAGATTTTTTAAAGTCGAATGAAACGAGGAACTGGTAACATAATGTTAATCCAATTCCACTCCTGAACCCATACATGCATATGTCACAAAATGAGTCTGGTGTGCATGATGTTGTAATTTAAACGTATCTTTTTTGTTTAATCGTCATTAAAAATGTTTCACTCGGTCTGTGTTGTTGTGAAATACGATCGTTTTTTTAAAGCCGACGTTAAGCAATTTTCTCATTTCAATCAATTAAAAAAACATAGATATTAAGATAAGCACGTGCATATTGAGATATAGTTTATTTGGTGACGGAGCGATGTTTATGTTTGTTTTTTTCCCTTGGCACTTGCGTATCGCAATTATCGGGCTTGTTCACGAGAAATCGTGCTTAGGTAACTGCAAACGCACACCATGTAACAAAAGTATATACACATATGTGTTTTAACTGAAACTAGACATTTAGTTGTAAACATCATATGCATATTTTGTTTTAATATGAAGTCATATATGACTGCTATCATGTTTTTTGAATATATATATGTTGTCTTTATTACATATGAATTGTCAAAACATAATATCTTTAATAGAGGTTGAGTAATTTCTCTTATATATGTATATTGTCTGTTATAAATTTAGTATATTCAGATATTACAGTATTTAGTAGCAGTTCCGACTTTTTAGATTAGAATGTTTGATCTTCACAGGAAGAATGTAAATGTCTTGGTGGATTTTTAGCAGAAATAGAGACCATTGAGGAGAATGAGCTTATTAAAAACATAGCTAAAGACAGATTTGTAGTAACTGGCGGCGGTGAGAGTGTTTTTTTAGATATGTTTATCAGTTTAAATTGCCCATTGACAATATAAGAGTTTTGTAGTTGATTAAGATATGCGACTTTGTTGTTCTCTACTAATGATACATATGTAGACAGAAAGTGAGTTAAATCATTCAATTATGCAACGTGCATCTGCAAGCCAATACATCATTTCAACCCACCATTTGTCATGTACCGAGTCAGAAATATTAAATTATATCTTTCTATAAATGTTGTCATTTGCTTATGTTGCACTTCAGTGTTTCTGTTGTTTCGTATTTTTCCCTGTTATAGTTGATGGTTTCCTTCGGATAAAGTTTTTAACCCAGTTTTTTTCTTTTCCTGCAATCGACTTATGTTCTTTGAATCGTTATACATTACTGTTGCCATTCCTTGTACATATGTCTTTTTAATAGAGCGTTTTAAGTGTTACTATACACTTGTTATTTAGTTATGAAGACAAATTACACATTGAAGATAGACACTGACATTTAAGAAATACATTGGCTTTCGTTAACACAATCATATAAATTGAATTTAAATACATTGCTAAAATTAAGTTTCGACGCTGTTTACGATCTATTACTGTCTTATTATATAAGCTAAACTATGTTTACGTTCTAACTTGAACACGTGAAGATGTTAAACCTTTGTCCAACATTCTTTCACGTTTCCAAAAACTACTTATATCTACACTTATCTGCACTGTTCGGCAATTGTAGGAATTTCCATCAAGTGATACATGTACCAACCGTTTAGAATATATAGAAAACAATCAATGATTTCGTTTTGCATCACACTGATGATTATTTAGAGAACGAGACGCGCGTTTTTGACGTATGCCACTAGAAGTGTGGCATCATTAATTTACGAGTTTATAAAAATAATGGTCTATGAAATCTTTGGAAAAAGATATTAAAACACTGTTTATTTGATTTAACACTTGATTGGTTTCAAAATATATATCTTACATTTATTATATCAAACTAAAAACTTTTAAACAGTCAAACTTGAACTGTAAACAAGGACCGTTTTAATAAGAAAAAACAGTTAGATTAAAAGGAATACAATTATCTCTTTATTTTACAGAACATTATTATTGGCTTGGAGGATACAATTTTGATCAGGATACAAATATGGAATGGATACGGAATCCAAGCCGACCAATGCCCTTTTCCGACTGGTATCCCGGTGAACCAAATAGACTAACATATGAGTTTTGTTTAGCATTATATCAACCTGCTGATTATTTATGGATCGATTATGTATGTCAAGACGCCATATCCTTTATTTGCGAATTCGACAATAATTGAAGCGTGTTTGTTAACCTATAGTTCCAACAAACAGTTTTGGCAGTATGTTATAACGCCTGACTGCAGCTGTCCTCATGCATTAATTTTGATGAATAAAAAAAGAAGTGCTTTGTTAATACTGCTGATTTAAACTGTTAGTGAATCAAAATGAATCCGTTGTTTTAAATGATTCCTCCATTTGTAACTATTGGCAAATGGCATTTAAAACCACAATTTTGTTATAGCTGTTACCATAAAGCTAGCAGGTGAACAATTTGATTTGCCTCCTTGCTATGTATGTTCTTTTTACATTTGCATAAGTATTGTAATGCAGATTGACGCCTGGAACCAATAGGGGTATGCGGGGTTAAAACATGTATTTAGGCAAATATAAGTATTTGATAATGTCAATCAAATTTAATTATAATGAATATGAGTTTAACGCAACCTTTTCATATTGTTTCTATATGTCATTTTCAAGTACCATGTTTGAGCAACCTAAAATACAAACAAAGTAAGCAGGGTCGCTAATCAAACCAAAAACAAAAGAATGTATCTCCCTCATGCAAAACTCTGACTGTTTACCCGCTATGGCGATATTTGTTTGTCCTTCTTTGTTTATAGTTCTTTATCTTTTTAATCAGTTTTGGATTTTCAAATATTTTGTGTTTCTATTGTAATTTTTATCTTGATATTTATAACTATAATGATTGTATCTTAAGCTATCGAAATCCCTCATGGCAGTCGCATAAAATTCCATTAAATCAAAAGCGATATGTGATTAAAAAAACAGACAAAGATAAAGGTGAGCATGTTCAATATAGGGGTACATCAGTCAGCATTGTGTTTAAGTATTAAAAACTAAAAAAAATGGCAACAAAGAAAACAAAAGGCGTAGAGACCAAATTGAAAGAAAAGCGTCTACTTTGCGTTTGTGAAATAGTCAATTGTGTCATTTTTTTTAAACTGTACACCCGTTTGTCCGCTCAAGAGAGTATCAATCTATTTTTTTGTTGATGAATGTTTTAGAACACACCAGAGGTAAATTGAATATTTACAAGTAACGGAATAAGTAACAAGGCATGGAAACGAAACTGAACGAAAAGACAAATATACATCTTATCCAAGAGGATGTTTCAACATATGCACGAGACACATCTCATCCATTTACAAAATTGATCTTTCATATTGATTTTAATTTGAATAATGATGAATTTACCAATACGAATATCATGAGTAAAATGATTGTTATTGAATGAAAAAGATTGACCTTCAAGCTAAAGGAACCAACCCGGAACTGTGAGGAAATCCTATACAAGTGTGAGCACCTACTATAATCCTTAATTGTAAATACGTGAAATTAAAGAGACAATTTCGACATGTTCGAAGGATAAAAAGTGTTTTCCCTTATATTTTTTTTTATTTCAATGTTTAAACTTTTTCCCGAACATAAATATATTGCTTCTTCGATACCAATACCCAACCAAAAAAATGCAATTGTCATTCGTTCTGATTATAATCATATTCAAAAATACTAGTATCCACTCTACGCAAATTACACATTGTTTCCCTTTACATCAATGTTCATCAAGAAGTTCACATATCAGCCCGAATAGGTGTGTTGATTAATCTTAATGTAATGATTCGAAAACCTAAAACTTTAAATTAATTTGTGTTATGTAAAGTCAAGTGTCCTTTCTTCTGAAGCAAACATGTGCTTTTATATCTTACAAACTATTACAGTATAATAAAAGCAACAAATTTGACACTGCAAACATTTTTGTCAATTTTTCTTTGCTGGATAGAAACTGGTTTTGATAATAAGCATTTGAGGATGTACTTTGGTGAGGTTTTTGAAATGTGTTTCAGATTTTTGGAATCCTTGGATTTTTTCCAACAATACCAGTCAGGGGCATTACTTAAACAAGTAACAATTAAAATTACCTATACAAGTAATGTTGAAAACGAGGCTTATTTAAATATCACTTATATAAGTTATTTTTCTGAATATCATTTTTATAGGTGGCCAATAATACTGATTTTACTAGTTTTAAATAATTTTCACATTCATCTGCTTATTTTTCCCTTGATATATAAAAAACTTATTCTTCCGAAACACTAATTAACTTTCCGACGCACTTATCTTTCATACCGACGCTTCTGGGTCAAAGATTGGTCTCTTGGGACTATTAAATTTTCATTTTCCTCTAAAATCTTCAAGGTAGACTCATATAAATAGATAGATACTTGTGAATTAATTAAGACTTGAAGTTATTTATAATTTGTAACCCAAATCACTTACATATGTGCCTTAGATAATTGTAATTGCTTTTTTTTTCAAAAATGTATAAAATAACTTATTCAAGTAATATTTTTGTCATTATTTTTAAAGTTACCCTTTATCTCTATACTCCTCTCAAATCTGATAAATTATTTATTTAATGATATAAAATAGTGCTTAAAATCATGAAAACTACATTTAGTCTATGTTTCTATTGAAAATTAAAATAACTCTATTAAGTAATTTTATTATTTTTAAAAACAAAAATTACTTATATAAGTAATTAAAAAAAAATAACTTGTTTAATGAACGCCCCTGACTGAATACAGGTTAAACTATTTCAACCAATAACACCCATTTTTCTATTCATAAAAGTTTTCAGTAGATCATAAAAGGTAACTTTCCAAATTTTAGCAGATTTCTATTTTTTTTTTTTTGAGACCAACACAATACCTTTGCAAATGCCAGGTAAAATTCCGAGCATTTTCCCGACATTTCTAAAAACCAAAATATCTACAGAGAAGCCCCATGATCTATCACTATTTTAGCTTATATTATTCCTAAACATATATGCTATTTCGACTTATAACATCAATTTTAATTTCTTAATTTTTAAAATGTCATCTAAGTACATCCTTAAACAGTCAGCCTAAATTCTCAAAACTATGTGTAGGTAGTATTAAGTATTACAGTCTGTTCACATGTCGTCCTATTACACCAATAGCTTTGAAAAGGGTGTGTGGACGACACAAATCTTTTATCTCATTGCAGTTTGTCAATTTAGAAGCCTTATATTGAGAGGTTGTCATTCTAGTTGTATATATATATATATATTATTGTTTATTGTTTTGTAGTTTAACAAGTTTGTTAGTTTTCTATCTATATTTGTTTCCCAGTTGTCACTTGGTTCTATGAAGAAAATTGCATCATTTGCAATTAACCCACATCTTCTTAGTTTTCCTTTCGTTTTTTTTTGTTTTTATCATTGGAAAAAAAGTCTAAGTCTTAAGGAAATTCATCGTTTCATTTTATGTTTCGGGTATTTTGAATCTGACCAATTTTGTGGTACCCTAATAAAATACCCCTGACATTTTTTAAAGTAAATCTGAAAAATCATAGAAATACAAAAAGTATGGGACGAGTATCCGAAGGACAAGTTGATATAATTTTTAATAACAATTATTTATTGGTTTCTCTCCCCAGACTACACTATGCTCCTGTCATCAATAGCAGACGCTTTCAGAAATCATTGTTTTGAGAGTCTGTCACTATCTAAGTACTATCTTTGTGTTAATGTAGATGATCTATTAGCGTTATATTGTATTAAGATTGATGTTCAGATCATATCTTCTAGAATTGTGTCTTTTATATTGAAAACAGTAAGTTCAAACTCTGTATCAATGACTTAGCACTAAAACCATATTACTCATTATTTAATTAGTTTGTTCAAATCGATTTTCCCAAAACATCCACGATTTTTTTCCTTAATGACGCCACAAGGTCATTTTAATAGTCAATATAGTTGCTCCAGAACTCATCAGACATAGTTCATCGGGGTTTTGTTAAGCATATTCTGATTGAATGGAAATGTTCTACCTTTTCATCCACACCATTAAAAAAGATGTAATTCTGTTCAATGTTTTGGTGGTGTCAAACATGTACAACTTACTAGATCTGTTTGCATCATTCTCACAGCCAAATGTAAACAACATAAACGCTTGATCACTGTTTACTGCTATGTAAAAACGCATTAGTGGCTTTCAATACATGTGTAAGAGTTTTCAACATATACGTGCTACCCCCTTAATATAACTGAGGCACTGGTATAATAAAAACTATCCCCTGACATGGACACAATAAAATATTATAGAAGACTCGCATTTCTAGACTCTTTCATGTCACTTGTGGAGAAGTAGATTATGCCAATGTTGAAGGCATTCGTTTGTCCTACATGGTTAAAACACTGAACATCTTGCACTCAAAATCAATATTCTACCGGATAATCACTGAAACGAAAAATGAAATGAAATGATTTTTATAAAACATGTGTTACCATTTGATTTTGTACTAATTTATTGACATGAGTCTCACTAAACAACATGAACAACTGCTTTCGTAACATCCTCTTGAGTAATTTCTGTAACTGCGAAATCCGTCTTGTTGTCTATCACATTACGTGCAGTTACATTTTAAGAAAGCAGGAGGGAATTGTTATAACGACAGCTGAAAAGTGAAAATGTATTTTATAGAATTCAATGTTTTTAAACGGTATAATTACCTAGACCTCTGGTGCGATTTATTGTTCACTACATCTAATTAAATTTCAAATTTGATCAAATATTTTTTATTGTCATAATCTTTATATCTCTTCAAACTATAAATATTACGATTCATAGCTTCAGATATTGATCATGTTGATAGTCCCATTGAAGTTGGTTTTTAAAATTAGTGATCTTTCTTTAACCTTGAATTGCAGAACTCAATCACTAAATGTATGCATTTAGATAGATTTTATTCATATTACAGTTAATTAATAGCTGCAGTACTACAACGAATAATCTATCTATCAATTTGACGTAGTGCTTGTCAATAACAGTTTTTTTTAATAACAGCAATACCTGTTAACCATAACTGAAAATTGTTGCCATTTCAGAAAAAAAAATTGAAACATTGATTTCTCCGATAGAAAATTAGTCAGATGTATATAAACTGATATTTTCTTTAAAGATAAACATATTTTTCAGATTCTCAAAAGTAAGGATGCGTGTAGAATTGTGACATTTCCGATTTTAGCCTTAATAGAAAAATAAATTTGTTTCTTGACGTGTTAATAATAGTTAAACAAATTCCGTTAGTTAGTATTACAATAAATTGTGAATTAATTCGGAAAACAAGGGATATGAAAATAATAATAACGATTTTTCTTATGCAAATGTTTATAGTGACCGGGACAACAATAGCGGTAACTTTTAAAATACAAAACTTCCGACAGATATTGCCAAACAAACACACCTACGACGTTTCCTTAGAAAGCATAATCAAATGTGCTACCTTATGTTCTGTACAAGAAATATGTTGTGCAGCAAGTTATGCAGAAGTTTCATCAATTTGTCGGATAGATACATCTAGAAATTGCTCTCTTGCGACATATTCAGACATTGATTGGAATATCATGCGCAATCAACTATATGGTAAGGTTTGTTTTAAATAATCAAATTAATCATCGGTTAAACAGATGTATGCAAAATTATCAAACAAAGTATTTACATTAGAACAATTCGGATGAACATGTATTTTGAAAGAAATGAACATGTATTTTAAAAGAAAAGAAAGAAATGACGACTATTCCTTTTGTCACCTGGGAATGCCCTTCATCATTTTTTTTTTCGTAAATTGTTTTATTATAATTTAGACCGCTTAATTTTGTTATTGAATTATTTTATATACATCATGTTATACCTTTTTTATAGCCAACCATACATTTTGAGTTTTCTCCTTGTTTAAGACCGTACGGCTGCATATAATTGTTATACCCATGCGTTTCCTTTGTGCTGAGTGTTCTTGTGTTGGAATAAACTGTATTCCTGTCATGTATTGTGGTCATTTAGCAAAATTTATCAACATTTGATTATAATCGGAGAGTTTAACTAACCATAACACCATACGCATTCAAATCACAATAAGGGTTGCTGCCTGTTCAATATACATTTGATTTGTTATTATATTTATCAGAAAGTACATTCTTAGTTTGACTAAATGTGAACTCTAATATATACACAACGTAAAGAATCAGCTGCAATACAATTATGGCAAAGTTTAGTTAAATGTGATAATTTGATAAAATTAGAACTTATAACTGCCGTGTTTTATCTTTATGTCAAAATAATATTGCATTTAGATTAAATGGTAGTACAAACCTGAAAATTGCCGTATAGTTGTAAGTAACTGGGACGGTATCTAATTATAATAAGTCCTCATTAGTAACTTGCTAATTCATGTCAAATGAATTTAACATGCTAGGTTTCATTTTATATAAACCTTGTATTGTATATCGAATTTATTGGTTCAATGTGGGTTCGCTTGTTTATGTTGGTGTATCTTTTCGTTGGGTTGAGCCATTTCAGTTGATGTTTTAAAATGTTGTTTTGTTTAATGGTTTTCGTGTGTTGATGTGGGTCATGTTTTTTTTTTTTTTTTTTTTTTTTTTTCCAAAGTATAAATGTACCGTTTGTTTTCTTAATTGAATGTCTTTGCAGTAGTCATTGTGTAAGTGCTTCATAGTTTGCTGTTCGATGTGGACCGGGGCTCTGTATTATAGACCATGTGTTGATCTATGGTGGTTTGCTTTTACAAATTGAAACTTAGATGAAGAGCTGTCTATACGCTCTCATACCACATATTCCTCATAATATATATAGTATATAATCAACATTATAGACTCTTACGCATTCTTACTATTCTTGAAATAACTAATAAGTATGTTTGTGACACTTTACGATTTGTCGATGCAACAAATCTCCTATTTAAATACAAACATGGATTTAGAAAGCTTACAGTTCTGTTTGCACATCAACGAACTTTACGTTAAATCATATTACAGAATCTGATTCCGATTGCGGAATATTTAGTCATAATTCTAAATCTCAAGTATAAAAGCATTTTTACTATTTGTCGTTGCAACACATTTCCTTCCTGTTACTGTTTGCATTCATACAAAGTGTTATATGCACATCAATGCACTATACATCGAATTCGTTTATAGAAATGAAATGCACTATTTTTTTAATAGGAATATAACATCTTTATTTCGAACTGAAATGAAAAAATAGCTTTTTCATGTTTTGATCAATTTTTATATCAGATGAATCGTTCATGTATGAAGAACTTATTAGTTTGATTTTTCTTGTCAGGTTTTGCTGTTATAATTCCATTATTGATTGTTATTTTACATGGCATTTTAAAAAGACATGAAATGGCAACTGCCTTGTTTATTATTATAATTGTATATGCATTATATAATATTTGAATCAGTTGCATGAAGAAATAAAAAAAAGAAGATATGGCATGAGTACCAATGACAACTCGTCATCCATGTCACAATGAGTAACAAGTTAACACATATACTTGATATAGTCAAAGGTAAAACATATATTGCTTAATATTTATTTTTAAATTACAGATCCTCTATCTTGTTCTGAATGCTTCAATTATGGTTCGTCAACGTATAAAGTTATCGAGGACTCTGTTAACTGGGAAATGGCACGGGTAAGACATATTTGATTCTAAAATAGTTCAGGATTAGATCTTATCCGCATTATTGATTTAGTTAAATCATTTGTCAATATAATTTTTAGGTGTACTTATAAGAATAAGAATACGAATAATAATAATAAGAATACTTTATTAATCCAATTATGGACCCTTGCGGGTTTTAAATTTCATACAATGATTACAATGATTTGTTATAACAATGAAATAATAAAATGAAATACATGACAATAGAACTCTGAACAGTTATTGCATGCACATGGAATAGAAAGTAATATGGGAGACAATCAATCAATTTATGTAAGGATTATTCCCCTTTAAACAGATATGTGTTTTGAGTTGCATACAAATGATATGCAGCCCCAACTGATTAGATATAAGGGTATTTTTCTCCCATGTACACACAGCAACCAATTACTAGATATTTATGTATATAATTATATTTTTTGACAATTGCAGGAATATGATAAGCACCTTAGAGTTTTACTGCAGTTTGTTTATAAGCATTTACATATTAATAGAAGAAATATGCATACACATAGAGAAATGTGCACTTAAATTAAATTTTTGAATTTAAAATATATATATATAGATAAACTAAAAGAGATTTAGCCATTAACAGAATTTGTGGATCTCAATTGAAAACTCTGGATAAGAAAAATGCATAACTTTTTCAGTATATGTTGATCTTATTGCTTTCTATTTATTTTTGTTCAGCGCTCCATTTTTTATTCGTATCTGTATTGTTTACCCTGTTCTGCACATATTTTTTTTTAATATTATCATGATTATTCTCTGTTACGATAATGTATATAAATACTATCACAACCCTCATAATTAGATTATTTACCAGATTTGATATCACATAAGCAACACGACGGGTGCCACATGTGGAGCAGGATCTGCTTACCCTTCCGGAGCACCTGAGATCACCCCTAGTTTTTGGTGGGGTTCGTGTTGTTTATTCTTTTGTTTTTTGTTATGTTGTGTCATGTGTACTATTGTTTGTCTGTTTGTCTTTTTCATTTTTAGCCATGGAATTGTTAGTTTGTTTTAGATTTATGAGTTTGACTGTCCATCAGGTATCTTTCGTCCCTCTTTTTCAAAATAATATTCTTAACACTATCTGTGTTTCTATATAATATTGCTGTGGTGTTGATTTCAGTAATTTTTTCGCGAGACTCAATCTCTATCTTACAGAAGCAATGATTGTGTTTTGTCCTTCGAAAATAAGTGAGCATAATATCTGATTGAAAAAGGATAAAACATCTTATTTTAGAATACGCCGATTTTTAAAGTCAGATAAAAAAAAATGGTCTATATCTACATAGAGATCAGCAAATATCATAATGAAGCGGATTCTGTTGTAGAATTTTATTCAGTGTGTTTTGATTTCATATTGACATTTTTTACAGTAAAACCTTCAATTAGAAAACTATTATCAAAGCCGAGATCTTTCAAAACCCGGATTTTTTATTGATCGCATCATTACAATAAATTCAAACTTTTATCATTCAATTTATCAAAGGTGTGTATTGAATTATATATTGAGACTTCACTCGTATTGACTTGATTTTTAATCGTGTTTGATAAAAGTAATAAAAATACCATTAAACAATGACGTCAAAAGAAAGGATGAAGATTTTATTCAATTGAAGTTACTGTAGATCTATTTCATTATAATTAGTTTGAAACCTGTCATTTTATTGTATTCTTTTAATAATAGGATGACTGTTATAACTTGGGAGGAAAACTAGTAGAAATGGAAACACAAGAGGAAAGTGATTTCATCAAAGCTACATTAACTGTGAGAAATGAAAACATAACTGGAAGTAGGTTGATTTATTGCATTTTCGACATTGTCAATAACCAATTGTCAATTATATGCTAATCGTGTGGAGACAAACGAGATGATAAAGAATATAAGGCTCCCTTAGTAAAAAAAAAACAACACAAAAACTCAGGATATGTGATTTGATTCGTTTTTTCCACTCGTTCATCTTTTTCTTATTTCTTGAATTATTTTGTGTGTGGCAACGCTACTTTCAGCATACGTGTATATTTCCTGGATGCAAGTTGTTTGACGGTGAATGAACACGTACTGCTCATATTTAACCATTATCCTTGTGTCTGAAAAGCATCAAATCCATTTCAATTAAGAGTCCAATGCAGCTGACTCCAACTCAGAACCTCAGAGTTGCTAAGCTTGTGGTACAGTTGTTTATCTATTGAGACCAGTCGCCCACCGCGACCCGGTACTAAATAAAGGAAAATGGCCAGATATAGTTGTGAATTATCTACTAAGTTTTGGAACCTTTTTAATTAAAAAAAAAAATATTTGATGAAAATAAAATTGTAAAAAGGACATTAAACTAAAAACAACGTAGGCTACACTCGATATCAGTTTTAACAGAAATGATTTTGTATGTTTGATACCTGAGAGCTAGTTTTATTTGACATGACACTGTTTGATCATAATGTATGCCCATTGTTTTTCTTTAGATCACGTACAACCAAAATGTATAATAAGGTTTTATTCTGACAAATCGAGTTTTTACGTTCCATATTGAAGCCTCGTACAATTTACATTGTTTTATGTGTTTTGTTTCTAAACTTTTAAACCGCTTTAAACATGAAAAACAAGTTTATGTACGTGTTTAGACCAGTGATAATTTGCAAAATATTAATTTTAGTATTTTGAATCAGGACAGTGATTTGTTTTTATTCTGTTGATTTGTCTCTTTAACAAATGAAATAGTAATAGCCTTCTTAGAGGAATTAAAGACAACAGTAGTATACCGATGTTAAAAACTCATAAATAGATAGACAAAAACAAAATTGGGTCATAAACTAAAACCGAGAGAAACGCATTAATTACAAGAAAATGACGACACAACATCAAAATGTAACACACACAGAAACGAACTAAGCATTAGACAAAATCCGATGCGAATAACAAATATAACATCAAAACTAAATACATGAATTTGGGATAGAAAAGTACCGTGAGACAAGTTAATCTTTTCAAAGATTTAGTCGGATAATTGATGATCTTAGGTATGATACATGCACTTATCTGTATACTAGTATTACGATTGCATTTTAGCATAATGATGTACTTTCTGTCCATGTGTTCTAATTCGTCGTTTCCACCAACTACAATCTGATGTCTTATCAAAATACAATTTAAAAAAAATCAGATACAATCAGTAGCCACTACGTTTTGCAGTGACTAGTTATAATAAGTTACTATTGTCATGTATAATTTAAACGATAACATTAATTATAAAAATGCTATTTACAGGTAAAATATATTACCTCGGAGGTTACAAGTTAAATGCTAACGAAGATATCAGATTGATCAGTACCCCAAGTCAAGACATGACATTCAAGGATTTTGGACTAGGGGAACCAAATAATCCTACGAGCGAACTGTGTCTTGGAAACATCAATCACTATAATTTCAAATGGGTAGATTTGCCATGTGACTGGTTAAATCCATATATATGCGAATTTGTTTATTGAAGTAAAAACAAATCAACAGAAAAACTTATGTTGGATAAATAAGGATTTTTTATGTACTTTCGCACTATAAAAGAGTGCGAAAATTTTGATAAAGCGAATACGAAGAACATATCGATCCGATTATTCATTCTATACTCAGCAGCTTTCTCTGTTTGTTAATACATTGTTGTCATATTTGTGATTCTTAGTAATAATAAATCATGGAACCATTGGCAAAGAAAAGAACAAATTGTAGCGCGTAGAAAATGATGCCTTTAGTTGTTTTGCTTTTCTAAAAATACCTTCGCTCTATTCTGTATACCTTCATGAAGAAAACCAAAAAAACTAATAACATAAAAATCAATGATGTATAAGGTATTTACAGGGTGTTTGACTAAGAGGTAAGACGGAGAAAAATGGAAAAAATAACTATTGAAAGACACTTTGCGTTAAACATGTTAAAGAATTAGAACTTCGTTTTTCCATATTGTCAACAAGTAAAACCTGACGTTTAATCTTACTTCAAAGTTCAGTGTAGAGGCTGAACAAACTGAGCACAATAATAAGTAAAAATTCAATATCTTTTGGAAAATGCTTTATGTAGTAATTATTAAACATTTTTTGTTTACTTTGTGAATTAGTTGGATACATGTAGTTGAATAAACAATCTGTCAGAACAAAGATGACAGAGAATAACAAACCGCAAGCAATATGTTGCAGGCTTTTGAATCAGTACAAACACATGGTTACAATATTTCGAAGCGACCATATTTTGTCTCATTATCAAAATCATATAAAACAAATATGTAGAATCCTTCAATAACATAAAGTTAATTTGCAATCATTTAAATAGATTTCTGTTTAAAAAATGGCGCAAACATATAATGGCAGAAATCAATTAATTCATGTTATGCCTTTTAAAGGGAAAGCTTGTGAAATAATACATGAACACAATATAAACAAAATAAAGAAGAACGATATGAGCAATTTGGATGCCCACTACCGTCAATACTATTACAATATCGCAGCATTTAAAATAAGAAACCTGTGCAAAGGGTCATCATTTATAAACCTGTGTATTGTTCCATACGTAATATTAAATAAGAATTTACACAAATATACATCAATGAAACGAAATCAGTGTGTGTATAGCAAAAAAAGAATATAAACGGCAAAAAACAATAGTACATATTTTGTAATATCCATTGACATCCTTATTTTGTATAGTTTTAGTAATCCTAGTGTCGCATTGTACACAATGCACACATATCAATAATTCGATTGGGTATTTGTCGGTTTGATGTATACAGTTGGTTGGCAGAATAATATTTAAAAGGATATTTTCATCAGATTACTTTTATTTCCAAATCAAATATTTCTGTTTATTTTCTATTGCATTTCAATTTTCTGATTGAGCTAACACTAACTTTTATATATGTCTGACTTGGTACATACATTTCCATATGTAGAAAGGGGCGTTTTAAACCTTGTGTTATAGTTACGTTAATCTTTCATTTGTTTGACAGTCATACAACTTCAACAGATTGTTTAATAATATCAACTCCATCTGTTATTATGAATGTTTACATATTCGGTTATTGATAGTTAATGATTAAATGAAAAGAGACTAAAAACTTGTTATTATAAACAACATTCATCTGGTGTGTTAAACTCACCTTATTACTAACTTAAGTTATTCTGAAGTTTAAAAACTGTTCAAAACAAAAAAAATGTTCCAATTTAAGTAAAAGCAATGCCATCGGGATTGTGATGAGAGTTATTGGGTTTGAAGATGATAAAACTCAAATCATGCCTATAGTGTTTCGAGCACATTCAATTACAAAATAAAATCCCCACGACATTAATAAAATATTTTTTTTGTGGGGGGTGGGGGTGCTGTAGACATGCATACAATAAACAGGTTCCATTCTTCTGATCAATTTTCTAACGTGAAATTCACATTCTTATCAATATTTTTTATCAGATTTATTGAAAAGATGAAAGAAGAAAACATTGTATTTCATAAACACAGTAGAATGCATCAGCAATCTTCATGTATGCCCCAAACATCAGTATATTGGTCACGTTCTTCATAAATGTGTGGCGCATAAATATGTAGACATATGGCAGATATACTATTAAATAAAAGAATTAGTTTATAAACGCTACAACATGTGTATTTGACTTGCTTTAAAAATATATTTTCTTTTCTATATTTTTAGAATTTGAGTTTTCATTTAAAAAGAAACTCAAACCGATAGGACAGTTATAAGTGTAGTAGATATGATAATATAAAATTGATCATTACTTTTAGTAGATCGACAAATTTGAAAACTTAATGAAATTATATTGAACTGTTATCGCTCACCATTAAACAGTTTGATATCATGTATATATTTGAAAAATAAAAAGCGAACAATTGCAGCCTACTGTTTTGGTTATATCAATGAAACTGCATTCAAAAATTAAAATATGGTCTCAAAAAATGCAATTGTGTTTACACATCACATGTAAGTTTAGTTCTAAATTGCCGAGGTATTTCCAATTAAGCCGTTCAAAAAATTCACTAGAATGAGGTAAAACACATTGCTTGTTTTCGAGAAAATTGAAGCTGAAAGCCAGAGATAATAACTTAGAATATAAATATAATGTAATGTCTTTTCATTAGTATTTTTTTTACTTGGAGTTTGAACTAACAAAATGAGAGATGTATGTTTGGTAACCATGTTTTTATATTCGAAAACAATAATTATATTCTAAGTTATTATCTTTTTTCAAAGACCTCAACGTCGAAAAGTTGAGGTGTCTAAAGGGGTACACTTAATTTATTACTCATATATATATCTACATAATCTTGTTTACAAATACAAATCTCCGACTTTCAGCTTCAATTTTCTCAAAAACAAGCGAGATGTTTTATCTCATTGTAGTGGATTTTTATGAGTGGCAAACAGGTTCAGTAAGTTCATGCAATACACAGAAAATGGAAATTGAGTAGTTATGTATGAACGATAAGTCCTTGATAAAGTGTTAAAATGATGACAATAACAGTGGAAAGTATGACTACTAAACTTTATCAAAGTCATTTTTTCATGGTTATTTGATCGCGAACAATATCATACATAAAAGACAAAGCTTAAAAATCTAGATCGCAAAAACAAATACACTTAAGTGGCTTTTAGTTATTTAAATTGAGAATCGATCATAAAAACTTTATTCTTTTAAGTTAGCGCTTTTTGAAAAATAAAGTAACAATGTGTTCAAATGTATGCTTACAAAATTATAAACATTTAATTCGATTTTATTGTAAACTTTTTGTTTACATTCACTCTCGTCCATTAGTTAAGGATTGAACGAATCTTGAATATTAAATGTGATAAGCGGAAACATCGTATTGGCAATTATCAAGCCTTTTGTGATCGTCATTAGAATTTTATATACACATATCAAATAAATAATATTTTCCAACAAAACAATTTATAAAAAATGATTATTTCAGTTGGCTTAAAAGAAAAATTAATCTAAAAAAAATGTTTATAAATTAATATATCTAAGGTCTAGCAAGGACAGTGTCTATTTGATTACTTTACAATATACCACTGTTTTTACAAAGTTAATATTAAAATGCATCATAAAAAGACTAAAGTAACACCGTATAGTGAAGCATACAACGTTAACCCCCCCCCCCCCCAAAAAAAAAAAAACCCACTGAAAGTGAAAAAAACACCTTATAGTTTGTATTTCGATTTGATTGATCAACATATTTGCCTCGAACATCACCGAAGAGACATTATTTGCGCATTTGGTAGAGTAAAAGCTGTACCGTTAGTGTTATAACTACCACTGAGTCAATACTTTTTGCATAATCTAAAGGTGTTGCAAGCTCAGTAGCTGAAATCTCCTAAATGTCATTGCCATACGGATAATGCTTTACCGGTATTTTCTATAATAATATTTTTTTTTAAATTTAAGTCAGTAACAACTGTGACTCCTTGTTCGGATTGATTAGCACTGTTTTAGCCATATGCGGTCATTGCAGCCTTGGACGTTTTTTTTAATGATTTTTACGAAACATAAATCAAAAATGGTACTGAGTGCTTCCGGTATCAATAATTATTTCAACATCAGGCACTAATTGTAGATTTGGATCTGTTTTTAAATATTCTCCTGCCATGACATATTCCAAATATATGTTAATAACATCACCAAGATCATAAGGAAACCAATCAGAACCAATATGTTTAGGCGTATTTTCAAGATGGCACAAATATCAAGGAAACACACAGCTTTGCACAATGACAAAAATGTGCATGTTATGCGGTGCACCTATTACCGGTGCATGTTCTTACCACATATTCATGATATTCCAAATAATGTTCAATTCTAGTCATTTGAATGTAATCCACCTTATACAAGTACAACATCCAATCAGAACTTATAATTATTTAGTAATAATTGGAATTCCTAACTGACCTTTACAGACTAAATCTATTTAATGAATTGTTCATTTGTGTTTGTCCTGAACTATTTGCCGCCAAACCTTTATTAAACAGCAGTCTATAAACACATTTAACAAAAAAACTAAATAAGACAGTCGCGAAAAAACAAATCATAAGCACATCAGAGGAGAAAAACATGTTTTTTAGCGTTAGTTTTAAACTGAAGTCAGAAATAACAGAAATAATTTGATATGTTTGTATATGTGGAAGAACATTATAACAATATTCTTGCTTTATTTGATTCGTCTGTTTTATGAATTACTTGTTTCCCCTTCATAACGAAAGCAAACAATGAAAGGCATATTGAACACACTAAACTTACATTTGTAGGTTAACAATGCGTATGTCATTAACTTACAATTACTCGATAATACACTGATGGCCTGTTAGTTTAACAGAAAATTGTTCAGGTCGGACATTTGTTCCTAGTGTTACAGTCATGCATTTAATTGCAAATTTACTCCTCGAAGGCATAATACAGCATCTAGCTTATAATTTAAGTTTTACAATAAATTTTTCGCTGTAAAAAGGTAAGATTCAGAAAAATAAATCAGAAAATAATATAATTGAAGATTAACATGTGTACTTAGTTGAATAGGACAACATGACTGATCAATTACATATGATTTCAAAAAAGTATATTGAAAATGTGCCATAACTTTTTTATGTCGGGAACACCCGTTAAAGTAAACAGGGCACGATGAAGAAAACCACATAAAGCATACACAAATACAAATAACTTGTGCATGTTGTACATGTTGTATAACCAGTGGAATATATTGCAATGACAAGGACCACATGTCACAAACCAGGAACCTACTTCACCTGGTTAAGTGTTGAACTTGTTTGTTAAAGCAATGGAACACATAACATATAATTCATCTGTAAAAACAGTTATCTGGAACATCTTTGCTGTGCTATTTATTCAACTGGAACTTTTAACATAGGAACAATTTAGGTTCACTTTAGTTCATAAGTTTATAATTAGTGCACTAGTCAGTGCTTCAGTATTGAAATAGTTAACAGCAGTTACTTATATATTAAATACCTGGTGCATGAATGAAGAAAGTATCAATGTTTCAACACTTTCATGATACGTTCTCTTTTTCATAAAGATTTAACCGTTAGTGGTCCTTTCGAAATGGGTTAATACTAGTCATGTTGCAGACTTTTATGGTTTGTGGTTTGGTGTGAGCCAATGATCCGTGAGGAAGACGTTTTAACCTAAAATTGTTATCTTCTACAGACTATGAGTTGGTTTAAGAGTTGTCTCATTGGCACTCATACCACATCTTCGTATATTTTAAAACATTTTGCCATTATTTCATGTTTGCGTGATTCACATAGCTTGTTAAGTTGCAGCATATTTACGCATCTCTGGCTATAGGTAATTGATCGTATATAATTTGGCTAACTAAAACAATTATGACGCACTTCACTTATATTGTTAAATTCATTAAACTTTCAAGATCAATATATATTGGTTGATAACATTTATTCACCAACATTATGCATACTTGGAGCAAAATTAATAAATTGTTGTCACCAGAAGCTTCAATTGAACAAAATAAACCTGTCTGAAAAATTAAGTAATTGTGATTGTAGATGAATTAATTGAACCTATTGGAAAAACATGTCAATTAAATTCCTAGAATAAAAAAAAAACAAACGGACTGTATATTCGTATTATAACAACGACATATTTATACTTCCCTACAAACTTAGAATAGGAAAACACCAAGAAGATGCCATACCCCAACTTAACAAACGGAGTATTTAATAAAACCAGGTTTAATCCAGTTTATTTCAGTATTTTTGTGATATTACGTTTTTGAAAAACAACTAGATGTTTTCCTCTTATTCCAAATGTTATGGTACGCTGTTTTGTTTGAGGTCAAATTATAGGGCTATTCGGCATATTTTCAACTTAGATATGCCCCGGGTTTTTCAGAGTTTTTCAGAGTTTAAACTTAAAATAAAACCTATGTACTGCCCCTCCCTACACTTTATTATAATTTGGCTGCAGTTCATGAATGTTTATACTGGTAACATTCCCAAGATATCTCTTTATGAAATGAAACATTGAGATTATATCTGAAGTGAATATTATCTATCTATCCAAAAACAGTCATTCGCTGTGAAACAGCCCAGTTTACAAAATGCAGCATATTCTAACAATTATCTAAGAAAAAAATCTATAAAAACGATTTTTCTCACAAAAAAAGTTGTTCACCGGAATCAGAGATTTAAAAACCACTATACATGTTCATTTAATTTTCGGCTGTATATTTTATACCCTAACCACTGTTTAAATTGTCAAAGAATCCGTTTAATAAATGTAAGCTTACCCTATGTGCACGTTTCTGACATGAAATGTCTTTAACCTGTATGAAACTATTCTTAAAACAAGTTAAAACATTAACGAATATTATGAAGGTAGTTTAGTAGTTAATCATTACAAAAATTCAAAATTATTTAAAGAATTGAATTCTGCCTCTGTCTCTTTCTTACTGTATGTCTATTTTTCTATAAATGTGCACCATGTGTGCCTCAAATAGATTTTAAAAATATTGCTACAATCCATAATATTATCTCTTACTATATATTTAACATATATTAGCCAATATATGATTACAATGTTTAAAGAAAGACATGTTTGCAAAAAGTGTACGTATGAATTGACCTGTTTGATTTATGAGTTCATTAAAATTATAAAGCTAATTATAAGGTTTGTAATAACAAGAGCAACACATCGGATACGAGGTCTGTTTACTCTTCAGGAGCACCGGCCATCCGCTTCCGTTTTTGGTTGGGTTCGTGTTGCTTGGTCTTTAGTTGTCTACGTTGTGGCTTGTATACTATTATTGTCTGTTTTTTTTTTCTTTTTTGGCATGGCGTAATCAGTTTGTGTTCGATCTACGAGTTTGAATGTTCCTCTGGTATCTGTCGCCCCTCTTTTGTAAGCTCTCCTCTCTGGAATATAGTTGTTACGAAGATGAATAGTTAACGTGGTACAGTTATAGCTGTCAAAAGAATGTCCTAAGGGAAATTGTATGTCTATATTTACAAAATGGCAACGTTTAATGTGTTCAATATTTTGTGAATACATATATATGTAAGTTTAAATAGTGTCACCATGAAATGATGTCCCATGGACATAATATCACGGATATGACCTGTGAAATTTTGTCCATAAAAGAATTTTATCATAAAATATTGTCCATTTCTGTGTAAGAGTGTCCCTTGAAAAGATAATCTATTTTGACCTTTGTTGGATATTTTTCATAGTGAAATCATGTCCAAATTGCATAAAAGTCTTGTTTAATACCAAATGATTTAATTTACAAAAAATAATAGGACTCAATCGACATTTGTTTTTAAATTTACAGTAGGAATCTATGAATTGTTATAACATCTTTGGATTGTCATTTTTAAATTGCTTGGCCTACCTTCTAAATGATCATCTTTCATTATTATTAAACTCTGGAGGGTATTGACCATCACACAAAAAGTCATTTAGCTGTGTATATTCACCAATTTCCATTGTTGTTTACATCTGTGTTGTCTTGATTTAGATTTTAATTATGATTTAACTAATTGATTAAACCATTTCAATGATTGCTAAACTATTTCCCTCCTTTATGGACAGAAAAAAATAGCTTCACTATGAAAAATTGTGCTTTGTGACATATTTTTATAAAATATCAATGAAATAATGTCCAAGTACTATAGGAGACACTATTTTATTGTTGATATTATGTCCCGTAAACTAAATTTCACAGATCAACTGTGATATATAGTTCAAGAAAACACAATTTCATGGGACACTTTTTTGGCTCACATATACACCTAAGAAATAAATGGCTAAACGATGAGTCATACGCATAAACTTGATTGTTTCTTGATTTTTTAAAGCAGGAACAACACATTACTAGTACCTTATTTATGATGCCTTAAGAATATGAAAATATAAATAGTAAAAGACTGTTTCATTGTTCATTGATACTAATCTATTGTTTGTGTCCCTCAAAAATCCATGTACCCACACACAGGTTTCCTTTACGTGTATAGTATGTTCTTTTAATAAATTAAAAATTTGAAACATAAGTACATAAAACAACAATGTAGCTGTTAATGCCGTTTTGATTTGACCACCATGCTACATGGCTGTAATCCTTCTTTATTCAGGTTCGTAATTTTTACATTGAGTCAAAATAGTCCACCAGGCAAATAAATAAAGGCAACAGTAGTATACCGCTGTTCAAAACTCATAAATCCATGGACAAAAAACAAAATCGGGGCAACAAACCAAAACCGAGGGAAACGCATTAAATATAAGAGGAGAACAACGACACAACACCGAAACGCAACAGCACACAGAAACGGACCAAGCAACAGACAATACACCACGAGAATAACAAATATAACATCAAAACCAAATACATGAATATGGGATAGACAAGTACCGTGCCACGTCTTATCTCAAAAATAAGAGAAAACAGAAACGAACAATATTATAACAATGGCCATCTTCCTGACTTGGCACAGGACACTTTTAAAGGGGAATAAAAGTGGTGGGTTGAACCTGGTTTTAAGGCATGCCAAACCTCGCACTTTAATGGCACAGTTAAATATAACATTGAAATGAAAACAAAAAAATACAGGACTACAATACAAATAAAAAGCAGAACATATTAGACAAAGAAAAGCATGATTAATAGATAACAAAAAGCATCAGGTTTAAAATTCAATACGCCAAAAACGCGTCTAGTCCACACGAGACTCACCAGTGACGAAAAAAATACAAAATTGTACACCACTGAAGATCAAAAGTTGAAAAGGTTTTGCCAAATACGGCATTGTTTGTATGCCCAGGATAAGAACATTCATATTATATAAAACAATTCACACTATTGCAAACAGTAAATTTTAACAAATGAATATGAAAGAGATATACATAATGAAATTGAAGTAAAAACTAATTACAGAAAACTAAACCCGAATACATAACGCCCAGATATACAAGATCGAAAGTGAAAAAAGTACAAAGTTGTACAGCACTGAAGATCAAAAGTTGAAAAGGTTTTGCTAAATACGCATTGTATTATGCCCGGGATAAGAACACTATTATATAGAACGATTCATGATATTGCAAACAGTAAATTTTAACAAATGAATGTGAAAGATATATTCAAAATGAAACTAAAGTATTAACTTATTACAGAAAACTAAACCCGAATACATGATGCCAAGTTCAATACAGCATAGACACACCAGAATCAGTCCAGGCGTTAACGCAATTTAAAAAATGACGTCACATACGATGGCGAAAAGGCAAACGTTATGCTACATTTGAATTTATAAAATTTAGAAACAGCATGACGTCACACATGAATCCTGGTACTTTTGATAACTATGAAAAACTATAATTTAAAAGTGAGCTTGAATTAGGATTGCTTTAAGATTATATTAAAACTAAATACTGATAATTCATTAAAACAAAATGCATATTGCAATACCTATTAATAGCAATTAACTGTAATATATATATGTCCAGTTTGTTATGAATCCAACTTCAAACGTAATTAATCGTACAAAATTAAATATAATTAATAAAGGCGGTGATTAATTTTTCTATCCGTAACACCTAAATATAATAAAAAGACGACAACACATTTGACAAAATGAGAAGATGAGAATTACAAATATAGCATTAAACATATTAACTAAATACATGAATTTGGGATAAACAAGTACAGAAACACGTCTTATAGTAATACGAATTCACATAGAGCAAAACAGTCACAATCGGGAATAAGTCACGTTTGGTAATTAAAAGATAAGACGACATAATGACAAACCACAATCTACCATGTGGTAAAAATGTCCTTAGCTAGTTTGGTTAAAGGGACATCATATGGATCCACCAATTCGTGATGGTGTCCGTAAAATTTACGAAGTGTAAATTTTAATCTTAAATAACATTGACAATCATATAACGGTTTCATCTTAACATTTCTTAACCTGCATCAAAAGAAAGAGTATCGTTTTATATCGGTTTCGTATCCATGTTATCTTAGCCGTATGTGGCACAACTTTTTGGAATTTTGGGTCCTCAATGCCCTTCAACTTTGTACTTGTTTGGTGTTATAACTATTTTGATCTGAGCGTCACTGATGAGTCTTATGTAGACGAAACGCGCGTCTGGCGTACTAAATTACAATCCTGGTACCTTTGATAACTATTATCGATGCTCTTCAGCTTCGTTCGTTATTCGGCCTTTTTAGCTATTTTTGATTCAAGTGTCACTGATGACATTTGTGTAAACAAATGCGAGTCTTGTACACATACACAATTTAAATCCTGGTAGCTATGATGATTTTATCGTTAGTCTAATCATTATTTTTTTTAACTTCATAAAAAAGGAGATGTGGTATGATAGCTAATCAGACAACTACCCAGATAATTTCAAATAAAGTGGATCTACAGAATGACAGGCAGGCGTAAATCCTATAACAATAAAAAAAAAAAAAAAACGTATAATAGGCCCAGAAATTAAGAATATGAGACAACTGAATTGAAATGGCTTATGCCCTATTCTATTACCAAAAACTGATATAAAAACTACTGAACTAACGGCTTCTGACTTCGGACATGCACTTAAAGAAAGTGGCGGTGTTAAACATGTTTTTGAATGCTCAAATCCTTCCCCTAACCTGGAACAATGATGTAACAATACATCGTAAAAACCTACAAACAAATTTAAATATTACATACTCATATGTGTAAATTGTGAGCATATGCTTCAGGATGATGCCGTACTTTGATAGACACTTATTTGGCCTAAATCAGGATATTGCATTTAAATTGTTTCGATCCCAATTAAAATGTACAACCAAATAATGGCCATATGTGCTTAATGTATAAAAAAAATATTATATACCCATTACATCATGTACATTGTCATGTGGACAAAGAGTTCTATTTATGGCTTATTATTTATTGAAAATGTCATATTATCTATTAATTATATTACCGAAAGAAAGGAACGTAAACTATCATAATACAAGTCCATTTTCTAAAGTATTACTATTTGTATTGCATCACTATTCTTTAAATCAATAATACAATTTTATCACTTATATTACGAAATACATTTAGAAATCCAAAGTATGACCCTTAGTGTTCCATAAAACAATTATATTATTTTTCAAGGTGAATGCTTTTAAAAACAGTTTAAAACCATATTGTTGTATTGGCTGGGGATAAATCAATTTATATACAAATTTAAGTGTTGAAATTTAATTAAATTAAATTCCTCGCAAGCTTCGACATTTTCTATCATACTGACCATGTACAGCAATTTCTACTGTATCGTGTTGATACTAGTTAGCTTTGCAGTGGTTGACAATCTAGAAACTACATTAGCTCAATTCGAATTAAAATCCCTTCATTGGATTCCACAAAACTCATTTACAACTGATTTGTATTCCAAATCTGCCAAACTATGTGCTTTATTTTGTGTCTTAAACGAACAATGTGCAATTGCAAGTTACTCTGAGGTAGCACGAGCATGTCGGATAGACCATTCCGGGAAATGTTTCTTCCTGATTGAACCTGTAAATGGATGGGCGGTTGTAAAAAGAAAAGGACCAGGTGAGTATACATTGGAATTTTTTTTCTACCGTTTAATACACAATCGTATTCATTTGTAGTTTGATCTTGTCTTTAAGAAACAAAGAAATGAGTTTTTTGTTAAAAGATTTTTTTTGCTATTGCCATACCATTATAAAATACAACTTTTCTATTGTGTAAATTGATTAATCCTCTTTTTCGTTTTTATCGTGTAGACCGTTAGCGTTAATTTTTTAAGTCTGTTACATTAGTCATTTTGGGACCCTTGATTAGTTGCTGTTCATTTTGCACCAATGCTCCTTGTTAAACAAAAGTATAATAGCAAATTAAAAATACCGAACACTTATGAAAATTTAAAATGGAAAGTTCTAATCCAATTTACAAACTCGAACGCTCTAACAAATCAAACGAATAGATAACAGCTGTCATACTTCTGACTTTGTACATACATTGTCTAATGTGGACCTCATTTTTGCTTTGTACTTGCGAACTTCTGTGAAATGCATGGCAAGTAGTCTCAAGGCACTCATACACAGTGTTTGTATTATTTTAGTAAGATAAAAATGTCAACAAGTGGGGTACAACAGTCAGCACAGTGCTATAATATCATTCACTATACATTGTAAATATGTATATGATAGTTAATTTAATAATTAAAAACATTTCATAAACTTGAGAAACAAGCAGAATTGATTGACATTTACGTTTATAATTATTTAAAGATAGAAGTATGCAATAGGGAATCAAACATATTTTTTAGTTGTATGAAGACCCATTGATGGTCTTCAGCTGGTTTCCGTTCTTTAGTCGGGTTGTTGCCTCTTTGATACATTCGTTTTTTTTTTCATTTTGAATTTTCTAACTTGGATGGACAGTTACCTCATTGAAACTTTACCACATCTTCTTTATCTTCTTTTTGGAAATTGAAAAATGGTCGATGAATGTTTTGTTATGTACGTTACATGTACATTCTGATTTTGTCCTGTTAAATAATTGATTTGATTCCAGCTCCCTGCTTCCTGCTTCCTGCTTCCTGCTTATTGAAATCAAAGTAACCTTTGTAAGGAATTCTAAATGCGATTTCAAAGGTTTAGAATTGAGAATTGAAATTTGGAATTCGCAAAGAAAGAACAATCCGACCAAAGAGCAGACAACAGCTGAAGGCCACCAATGGTTCATCAATGTAGCGAGAAAAATTCACACCCGGACGCGTGCTTTAGTTGGCCCATAAACAAAAATGTATATTATTTCAGTGTTAATGGACGTCATACTAAACTCCGAAGTATATAAAAGAAACTAAAATTAAAAATCATTTATGACTAACAATGGCCAGAGGATCCTGACTTGAAACAGTCGCAAACATGTATATATATAAATCTTGTATATAACAAGAGCATTAACCTGAAATACGGGGAGTCATTCTTAAGACTATTGTCTTCACACGGCACTAAAAACAATTTCTGTAAAAAGAAATTGAGAACGGTAATGGGGAATGTGTCATAGAGCATACAACTGTCGAAGGCAACCAATGGGTCTTCAATGTATTGAGAAAATCCTGTACCCGGATTACATGTTATTTATGTACAAATATTTATATTTAATGTGTGTCTTTCCCTTTATAATTAAGAATGATCGTGATTACATAAACGCACAATCAAGTACAATTACATTCAAATGTAATTCGTAAAAGGGGAATACTTTTGCCTGTAATTTTCGTAAAAAATATTTTTTTATAGGAATCAAAAAGCGTAACCTAGATATGTTGTTTCCGGCGTCGGCGACATCGGCGTCAACAGTGTATTTTATTTATGATAAGGTCTAATTTTTAGGTGATGCATTATTTTTTTTTTCTTAACGTAAAACCCTGAGTTGTCAATATTGCCATCCAACAGTCAGTCCTGTTTTGTTTGCATGAAACGAAAAAAATATGATAATATGACAATTCTGTTTGTTGACCAAAATATATACAAATTTATTTCAGTCGAGATTTTCTTCACCGGATGCACAACTGATGGTCCATCAATGTATAGAATCTTTGACGATAATGTTAGCTGGATAACAGCAAAGGTAAATACGTTTATATTTGATCGTAGTGTAGCTATACAAGAACGTTATTCGGATATTTTTTGCAAAGAACATGAGTGATCAAAATTGGAATTGCAAAAGCTTGAAAAAACTATATTATGGATACAACTGACCTTGCCTCAATATAAAAAAAAATATTTCTGGTTATTTTTATGTTATGCATTAATGTAGTGATGTGTGTGACATCTTTTGACATCTCCGTTTAATCTACTCATTTTTCAGAAGAATCGGGACGATTGTATATGACATGAACTGTTCTATATAAAACAAACTAAATCAACTGATTTTATATGTTCTTTCATTTCCGGAGCACTTGCTATTGAGCAAAATGAAATCCAACAACAAATGACCCAACTCATTATTAAAACAACATAATCCTTTATTCTTATTACAACCATGAACTTTTAGCTTTTTACTGGCATTTCATCTAAAAATAATAATCATGCATACATTACGATAACATTTTCAAAAGCATTCATGGTGTGTTATATGTTGCGAGTCATTCTTTTGTTTGACTCGTTTGAACTACTTGTACTTAGTTTCACTATGTGTTGTGTTCATTGGATAACCTACCGAAATCTATATCCATTCTATAACAATTGTTAACTATGTGTTGCCGTTGTTTTCGTAGAAAAAAATAGTATATTATAACAAATTGAAGCAATTTTGTTTTACGCTACACAGTCAAAACATTACAAATATAAATAGGAAACAGTCGGTAAAATTAAAGGTTATATTTATTCCGATATCTTTAGATAAATGAAAGAACATATAAAATCAGCTGATTTAGTTTGTTTTATATAGAACAGTTCATGTCATATACAATCGTCCCGATTCTTCTGAAAAATGAGTAGATTAAACGGAGATGTCAAAAGATATCACACCATCACTACATTAATGCATAACATAAAAATAACCAGAAATATTTTTTTTTATATTGAGGCAAGGTCAGTTGTATCCATAATATAGTTTTTGCAAGCTTTTGCAATTCCAATTTTGATCACTCATGTTCTTTGCAAAAAATATCCGAATAACGTTCTTGTATAGCTACACTACGATCAAAGTCCCAAGTAAGGTGCGGTGGATCAATTTGTGAGAGAGACCATGACACTTATCGCTATTATTATTTATTTTCATTGGTGGTTTTTTGCGTAACTTTTTTTTAACTCTTTGTTTGTAATGAGCACATCCCTACCAACATAACTACGTTCATAATATTTAATACATCCAACAGAATTGAAGTGAATAGTTTTTTTTTTTAATTCTAATTTGTATACTTGGGCGAATCATTTACAATTAAATAAAGTGTTCAAAAATTTCTTCAAAAAGCTCATCTTTGTAGCTTATATATCAGATATATAGTGTCAGTCATAGACGCAATAAACCATCGACAAAATGACAGAAATATGTTCTATGTATAAACACACTGGATGAACATTCTTTGTGAATCGAACAATACATACATTGGTTTAATAAACACGTACAGGAAACGATTATGCAAATATTAAAAATAACATAGCTTGTATGATTCGGTTGTCGTATTATGCTGATTTATAAACAATACAGAATTATGATTCTACATGCATTTCTATTCTAAAAAAATACATTTGTAGATCGAGTAATCAGATATTGAGAAAGCCTGAATTAGTTTAATAACATTTAGGCTGTTTTCTTTTTAACTAGCTTGTTTATTAATATAATGAGATTAAGACATTATGCTGACTTCGTATGTTTATTATTTCATTTAATCGAAATTTAATTAAGATGTGTACAAATGCTACTTATACATGTTGTGTTGGTACACACAATCCTCTATTTGGAAAATGACGCAGAAGCCATTTTTATTTATCTTTTTTTCATTGTAGGGAAACTGTGAGGGTCTTGGTGGAAAGCTTGCTGAAATAGAAACGTACGAAGAAAATGAGTTCATCAAGAATGAAGTTAGAACAAAAGACACAGGAGGTATTTATGATTGTTAATTATTTGTATCACATAACAACGCCGCAGATTGCAATGTAGTGGTACTCTTTAAATAAAAAAAAATAGCCACAAGTAGTTTTATTCGAATGGGAAATGAGAGATGTAATGACGTTTAATTTTGATGTTGGCCTTTAACATGTTTAAATGACATTTCATTAAATGTATTAAAATTCGAAAACAAATGATATGGCCTTACTTGATTGATAAGTTGATATAAGATCACACGACACGTTTCGTTAGTATTTTCAAAAGAAATAGTGCAGTTCAAATTTTAATTTCAATTGTATATCGAAAATAATAACATTTTTTCTCAATAGTTTCATGTCAGTATTCCATACAATAACATCGCTACATTCAAATGTTAAAATAGCAGTAACAACATTTTTTAAAAACAGTTTCCCTTTTCAGTGTTTGGTTACTGGCTAGGAGGATACAATGTTAACCAAGATAGTGACATGGAATGGATAAGTAATCCTGGTCAAGTTATGCCATTTGATGACATGTATCCAGGAGAGCCAAATAATCCTTCAGCCAGTTTATGCATGGGTACATGGAAGGTTTATGATTATAAATGGGGTGATTATGGCTGTGGAACTACAATCTCATATATATGTGAATTCTAGAAATAAAAAAAACATACAACATGTACAAAAACATAAGTTATTGTCGATTCTTAATATGCGTTTCCATGCTTCTTACTACAATAGAAAAAAGGGTATGATAAAATGTTTACTACAAGTATATCTATCAGTGATAACATATTGTGATTACATACTGTTTTAGTGTCATGTACATGCATGTTTTGATTAGTTATTTTGATTGGACAGTGAGTAACATAACATGTCGTAAAACATTTATCTACAGTATTTGTGTGTGTTTATAACCATTAGGTATCTAGACTTGAATAGTATAAACTTGTTTACAATCTTCATCGCGACTCCAGTAAAATTATCAAATTTCTTAGTTAATATCTACTTAAAATTATTAGGTAAAACAACATCTCACGATAGGGATATTTGAACTCAGCTGTGTAAATCAAACATGAAACTGGGATACATTTTCTTATACTGCTTAAATGAAGTACTGTTATGGATTTCATTTATGAGCCACATTCATATGCATAGTTTGTAAAAGAGGGACGAAAGATACCAGAGGGACAGTCAAACTCTTAATCGAAAATAAACTGACAAAGCCATGGCTAAAATAAAAAAGACAAAAAGACAAACAAAAAACTAGAGAGCAACAAGAACCCCACAAAAACTAGGGGTGATATCAGGTGCTCCGGAAGGGTAAGCAGATCCTGCCCCACATGTGGCACCCGTCGTATTAAAGTTAGACAAACATCAGGATTTTCAATACTATGCATTTTCAACCACATTGATATATTGTAAGATTGAAGCGCTGCATGTATTCAGCATGTTCATTGTTTTATTTTTGTGGGCATTGCATGAGATATAAATACAAATATAATGTCTTTTATTTTCTTTGTTTGCTTACTGCTAATCGAGATCTTCAAGAAATAGATAAAAATCAAAGAATAAAAATAAAGAATTCCAAGGATTATTCGAAACCTTAACAAATCAAACGACTGGACAAACTTGGTACAGGCATGTTCTTGTATACAAAATGGTATATTTATAGAAATGTGAATATTCATTGGTGTCTTTATAGAAAACCTAATTTAATCAGCTGACAACAAAGTTAATGGACTAATACAAAACCTAAAACTATTTGATAAATTCTGAACTACTGAGAGTCCATGACGAAATGCTTGATCATTATTACATTTGGAAAAAAAAACATAAACTATCAGGACACTCTTTTATACGTTATTTTACGTGCGCTGTGTTATCAGTTTACCATCCACCTCACTTCAATCAATGTTTTTTTTTTCTGATTAGCAAATCGTAATGGGTTTGTATTTGATTAAACATTAAAAAGACAAGCTTATCGCAATGGTTAGCTCAGGGCCTATATCAGTGGAACTTTTTTCCACCTGCTACTCAAGTGTTCAATACTTGTTATGATATCGGAAAGATGCCGGAGCTATGGGTAGAGGAATACTAATCCCGATACCGAAGAATTCGAATTCCGACCCTCGAAGCCCGATGTGTTACAGAGGAATAATATAAGCGCCAACTTCATATAAACTGTATTGCGGAGTACTGAATTCAAAATTAACTGTAAAGCTTGGTGAGCTAAATTTAATACATGATGAACAAAATGGTTTTAGGTATATTAGTAGTATTGATCAGTTGACAACAATTACAAGTATTATTGAAACAAAAAAAATGTGTTAATTGTCAACCTTTGCAGCTTTTATTGATTAAAAAAAAAGCATATGATACTGTTAACAGATTTTTTATTATTTTGTAAACTTGAGTCAATAGGACTTAGTAGTATCGTGTTTATTTCTAGCGAAAAAAAAATTCTGTAAATATTAGAAAAAAGTATGTTTAAAAGCGATCACCAGAGCTTTTAGTCAAAGTCAAATCACTACCTTTTACATTGTTTCGTACATTTTTACAGATGTCTTACTTAAGTCAAAATCAATTATTCACAAAGCCATGCCAATTTCAGTTGTTACAATAGTGGACGCAGAAGGAAAGAAATATCGTTTGCCGGCGGAATAAAATATCCATATTCATTGTATTTGAATGCACTTGTCCGAACCCAGAAGCCTGTTATTTAGAAGTTGTATCTTTGTTTATGTGCTGCATATGTGTCCCTCGATTGGTATATATATTAGACCGTTGGTTTTCCTGTTTTTCTATTAGTTATATTGAGGCGCTTTATAGCTTGATGTTGGGTGTGACCGTGTGAGCAAGTTTATGTGTTAAAGGCCGTTTGTTTTTTAAACTTTGAATACATTGTGACTCGGATTGAGATTTGTCTCTTTTGCACTCAAACCGCATCTCATGTTTATAAAATATCAACAACATTATAACACAAATGAGAATACATTTCACCAAAACGACGGGGACACATACAACTTACATATTACACAATACTAAACACATCAACAAACAACATGTACCAATAAAACCTGAGGTGAATTCAGGTTTTCTGGACGGATACATTTTTTTTGGTTTCCTGAAAGATGCCTCTCGTGTTTCTAGTTTCGATTTATGTCTTGTGAAGGAGTAATTACATAAACAACACTGCAATGAAAATCATTGTAGGCTGTAGACATACTTATTCTATTAATCGGAGTTCAAGATCGTATGTCCTGAGTACGTAATAGTAATACACGAAGTCATGTCTATGCTGCAATTTAAAGAAGGCATTGCATGTCTTGTTGAACAAACACAAATCACAACAGCAGTTGATAATTAAAGAAATTAAAGGACAAGAGATAAATCAAGTTTGATACTATCTTGCTTTGATCGTGATCGCCAGAACCTATAATTGTATGTTTACAAAAACAAATATAATTTGTCACCTTTAGTTATATTACTTCGCCAAAAAAATCGCAAATTAAATTGTTGTTATAAAAATGTTATAATCGCTCGCTCGCCCCAATTTCAGGAGTAGAAAATCCGTAGAACAAAAAAATAAATTGATGTGGAACAAGTGACAATTTTTAAGCATAGATGAATCAGCAACTATTATATCTAAAACGATTTAAAGAATGTGAATGTTGTCAGAAATAAAGTACAAACTAGTGAGTTAAAACGAACACCACATTTTTCAATGTCACGCTCATCATAATAAAACAACACATATTTTTTTTCAAGAATTTTAGATTCTGATTGCTTTAATTCCTCACTTTTATTTTTTTCTTCTTCATAAAACTTAAATCCAAGAATGTTAAAACTCGCGAACATGTAACTTTTATTAAAGCAATAAATTAGTTTCAATGAGTAAAAGTAATTGCTAGTAGTTCTCTTGTCACTTTATGTATCATTGTCATTTTGCATAGTTTCTTTCGTTATTTACTCTGACATCTGACTTGGATTTTTACATTGAGTTTAACAGTGCGTATAACTGTGTTTGTTTTTCTACAATTGCCACAAGTATGTGATGGGTAAGATCGCACTTAACATGTTTTACCCGGCCGCATTTTAAGCCGATCCTTAGCCAGGAGGATCTGACCATTGTTAGTCTTGTACGTTTGTTTTCAATTTTAATTAATTTACATGTTTTAAGTTTAGTATGACGACCATTTTCACTGAACTAGTATAAATCATTTTGTTTTAGTACCAACTGAAGACCATCTCCGGGTTCAGAATTATCTTGCTGTGTCTAAGACCATTATGTTGTTTTCTTTTATTTGGTTGTGTCTCTTTGACACGTTCCACATTTCCATTCTTAATTTTACAGTATGTTTCGCAATGCAGCGGCTTTCCACCGTTATTAAAACTACACAGATGTCACATGTCTAAGCATCTGCTAAGTATAACGTTATAATTCAATTTAAGGTTTGTCAAATTAAGTATTTATAAGGAAATTTATATGTTCGTTGAATACGACACATGCAGGAATACTTCGATTGTTATCATCAAGCAAATCTACACTCTGACGACAATTTATGTTTTAAAACCAATAGTTTTTTTTTATCATCATGCAATATCTTGTTAAACACATGTCAATACCAATGTTAGTATTGTCAATGAATAATCACTTACAAAAATCAATATTCAATTCGGAGTTTTGTAAATTAATAATTGATTTACAATTGTTTAACATCATTTGATATTATTGAAATTAAGTTTTGTGGCACCTCGCATGATCAAAGATTTCAATTACAGACTAATACGCATTATTCTGTTTTTATAAAGTTTTATTGTGGTCAATTAACATAGATAAAAGTGCGTAAAGATCGACAAATTGTTAAAATCAACATGAATATAATAGGTATCGAGACAATCGAGTTACAATTAAAGTAAATGGATACATTATAAGTTCATACAAACAGTGTCATCAGTTTAAACGTAGAAAATATATCAAACGTTGGAAATCGCATAATATCATAATTCTGATGTGCATTTCGAAATTCTGCTGGGATTGCTATCAGGGATAATCAATTCAGTGATTTTAGTTTATTTGTTAAAAAATAGTTTAGAATATGTTTTTCGGAGATACAATAATAAGCTGTATTATTTTCTTTATACCATTACTAGCGACTATAAAGGCCGTGCTATTCACTATAGAGTACAACGTGCAAATATATCAAAGCACGAACACGATCGACGTTCATGCAGAAAGTATAGTGTCCTGTGCTAAGTTATGCTATAATCAAGATAAATGTTGTGTAGCGAGTTTTGAAAAACTCACTTCAAGTTGTATGATTGATACTTCGGAAAATTGTTCTATATCGACTTATGGAGACACAGGTTGGGATGTCATGCACAGAAAGCTTTATGGTAAGTTTATTAATACATTGCCTAATTCTTTTAACTTACCTGAGTTAAGGTGAAATGTACGTAATTAAACAACTTTACATAATTTGACATTTCACATATGTATTCTGTTTGTAAAATTACACCCGTAAATAAGATCAAACAAGGGGTTACCGTTTTCGTTTCTGAGATATAAGCAGTTAAAATTAATAGCAAGATACACCAAAAATACAAAATGTAAATATGTAGGCAAAATCATCAAAATAAGCAGACATTTTGTCATAATCAAGATTTTCTATTTTGTTGGTCCACAGAATCATTTTTTTTGTATACGATTGAAAATGAAATTCGAATCCATCAGTGCAAAAAATGTCATTATCATTTTTTATTTTTAAACTATATTCTATCGAAGTTCGGTTATTTAGTCGGAACACTATATAAAAATATGAGGCGACATCATTGATGTCTACAGTAACGTCGCAACAACTTCTACGCCGTAACACTATTAAAGGAATTAATTAACTTTTAGGAATTTTGGTCTTTTAAGAATTTTGGTCCTCCATGATCTTCAACTTCGTACTTTATTTGGCTTTTCTTTATTATTTTGTTTTGGATTTGAGCGTCACTGATGAGTCTTTTGTAGACGAAACGCGCGTCTGGCGTATATACTAAATGTAGTCCTGGTATCTATGATGAGTATATACAGTGTAATGTCGTAGCGAAAGCAGGCGTGTGTGTTTCTTATCTTCCTATGTATTACAAATGCAAAAAAAAACAAAAAAACGGACAGATCAACGTTTTTTTTTTTAATTCAACAATTCAATTCACATGTCGCTTATTAATTGTTCGTAACCTAAAAGTTTACTCTAGCACTGACTATTGCGTGTTTTACTTTAAAAAAAACTACGGCTATTTAAAACGATATTTTTATTGGGTCAATTCAGGTTTCATTTTAAATAATTTGATATCAATAGAAGTATAATTGTCACATGTTTATTTACTTATTTGTCTATAATTCTGTTGTGAGACTTTTTATTTTCTGTGGGTATCCTAAACCTGAAATGCCTTCTCCTACGCCTCTAAAACAAAACCAGTGTTATAACTCAGGATGGCTTAAACAATAGAATGCTTTGATTTCTAAATGAAGTTATTTAGATAGATTCTATGAGGTTTTAAGCTTTTCAGGCGATATAGTTGGATTCATGATAGACCGCATTAAATAGTTGCCGTTCCATTTTCCTTCTTTGAGTAAGGGAGATAACTTGCGTTACTAACAACAAATTGTTTAAAGCCCGTATTTTCTAGAGACGTGCAATTACTTAGATTTCGCATTAACATCATAGTATGTTAAACAACCCGAGGAAAACATGTCTGTTTAATACCAAATCAGTTTACTGCTACAATGTTTAATAGGGCAATACTTTGTTTTGTTAAAGTGTACACCACTCCAAATATCTATACTGACCGACTTTAGAACGAAATACTAGATTATTCTTTTCAATTTTTATTTTCAAATATGCATTTTTTGTAAACAATTTTATGAACAGATAGTTCTTTCATTATTTCCATGTTTAACAAAAACTGCCAGTACAGAATATGAATTGATTGCGTCATTTTCAATGTTCAGATATTGCTATAAACACTGAAACCCTGTTTTCCCTCTTACTAATGAACATTTCACCTTCAAAAGCAATCTCTTCATTTAACAAACGCCAAAATAATTGTAAGACAAGCGAATCAATTCCGTTCGGCACGTTGTGGGTTCTGTTTTGCACCTTTTCAGTTTGCCGTTGTTCCACCCAGTATAATAGGTTATAACAATTAATTGGTTGAAACTTTAAGGCTTTAAATGGGTTTTTTCTGGAGTCTATTCTTTGGCATTTTAGCGAATGAGAAACATTTATGACATTTATCTGTACAAAGTCCCATTCAGCAATTTGATAAGCAGTTGAAGTTGCGGCGGTAGACCTGTCTCGCAAATGCCGTTGCGAAATCAAATTATATTGACGTTGCATTGTCACTACATGCTGATCTGGTCATTGGTGGTCTTCAACAAATCCCACCTTCCGGTATCATTCTTGGAAGAACGGTGAGACTTGTTTCTGATGTCAAACTATGTGGTTGCAGCACGTTCACGTTTTCATGTTTGCTGTTTTCTAATGCGTTGATTCGGTTATTTATTCCTAATTCTAGGCAATATGGAGATGCTTTTTTTTACTGATTGAAGTGTGGCCAAGGATTGAAAGAACTGTTTGAGAGCATCCTCAATGCTCTTCAACTTCGTGCTTTATTTGACCTTTGAAACTTTTTAGGATTCGAGCGTCACTGATGAATCTTTTGAAGACGAAATGCGCGTCTGGCTTGTATACAAAAATTAGTCCTGGTATCTTTGATGAGTTTATTCACAAAGATAAAAAACGAAAAACGAAATATTGGATCGTAATTTCGTTGTCTGAAATTCGTGGGATCTCAAAAATCCGTTATGTTTATTAACGACAGGTAGATCAGCTTTTGACTATTTTCTTTAAGAAAAAAGTATGATAAGCATGCATACATTTTGTAGTTGTTGTATGAAGATCAAATATCTGCAAAATGAGTGTTTTTAAAGTTAGTCAGTGTATTTTCCCTGACGGACGCAACACCGTTTTTGCTTTAATCAAATCATAATTTATGATCATTTTTTTGCTTTTCGTGCTTCTTGTTCTCTTTTTTTGGGTAAACAAATCAATACCTGTGGATTCGATCAATCTGTATTTATCCTTCGTCATTTTAATTTTTAATTTATTCACGTGTAACGTTATAATGTCACGTCAACCACATTAATTGTTGGGGTTCGCTTTACTAATATTTATTACGGAGTGTCAATATTATAACTAAACAAATTACAAGAGCTGTTATTTCACCGACATAATTAATTGATATGAGAATTTTTGTGTAAATTATAGTAAATACAGTAATTTCTGACTACTTGTCTGTTTTAAAGAGGCATGCATTTTTGAAATGTATGAGTTATTTTACCAAAATTACTGAAAAGTTTTGTTAACATAACTTTAGCAAGAAAATAAGTCTATACTGTTTTATTGTAAAACAAAACTGGGTTTTTTGTTTAATTTGCTGATCTAATAAAACATCTATTCAAAACATCTAATGGACATGAGATATATGTTAAACAAAGGAGAAAAGTACAATAACATGAATAATGCAAAGCAGTCACAAAACTCAATGAAAATTAAAACGGACATTTTCAAACCTAGAAAACATAAGATTTCAGAACCAAACCAGGTGTCATGATAATAATCTTATATACAGGGCGAGCATTTAATCTACATAAGACGGATCCACTCATTTTATCAGCAAATAAACATTTTCAGTGAGACACCTATCGTCCGGAAACGAGTTGATATCGTGAATGGTATCAAATCGTGTTCATCCTACATTATTCAGTACAACGCAAAATATAAACCATACAGTCAATGAAAAATACAGTATATAAGAAACCAAGAAAAGATATACATATTGATATATTGCATTATCAAAGTTTCGCTCCAAAACTTTCCCATAAAAACCATAATTGGCTGTTTTATTAGGATTTAGTTTTGTTAGGATTTGAAAAATAATAAGAACAAAAAGAAAGATTTGTGATGTTTTAGCATTATTTGTAATGTTCTGGCATTATTTGTCCTTATGTGGCATTGTGTTTTTGTATTACAGTTTCTCCGTCATGTGCTGATTGTTATAGCTATGCAACGTCAACGTATAGAATTATTGAAGACACCGTTGATTGGAAAACGGCTCGGGTAAGTTTTTATTAGTAGTTGTTTGGTTTTATCGAAAACGCTTTAGGAAGAGTTTTATTAAAAAATAACTTGTTCACGAAACAAATAAAACAAACATAGCTATAAAAAATAAAATAAAATGGCATGGCTTTGAAACAAACATAACGTCCTTAACAACAAGCATTGGTTAAACATAAAAAATGTTATATGAAGCTTTACATCGTCATTAGTGTATAGATGTGAATGATATTACAGGTTGCATTTCTATAAACATAGTCGATTTATTGTCCCCTATGATCTCCATTTGGGAATACTACTACGACACTTTTGACGATTCGTGAAACATTATATAATAGAATCGAATGTTGGTACTGCCCCTACCCTATCGTGTTGTCTAGTTCAAAATTAATTGTCACTGCAATGGTATGTTTTTTGTTTACTGGTAACATGCCCTAGGTGTGTGTAAATGAGATGAAACATAGAGAATTATATCAGGGACCCAGTATGTCAACAGCTGAAATTACCTATGAATATCATGGGTTTATATAATCCTTTCATTCTATTTTGACCCTTTAAAATTAAGGAGTCTATTCATTCTGTATTAAAGTAAACTGCATGACCTTCCTAATAATACTGTTTCGATCCCTAACATCACTGAAGAGACATTAATTGTCGTAATCCAGATATAAGGATTTTAGTACCTCATGTTTGGTTAACCATTTCGGTTAACTATCTTTGCCACAAATAAATTTCTTCAGATCTATTAATGCATTTTCATTTGAATCCTTGAAGTTTACATGTCACAAACAAACAAAAAAAACATCAGAGAGATACTTGAATTGTCGAGCTCGATACCAATTAAGAAAAATATCTGTCATAATATGAATTTTCTAATCACTGATTATATTCACAGAATAATTGTTACAATTTTGGAGGGAAATTGGTTGAACTAGAAACAAAAGAAGAGAATGAATTCATCAAGGATACCTTAGCTAATAGAAATGCTGGTAGGTAGTTAAAGTAAAATCACGACAATAAAACACGAACGCCGTGGAAATTCCAAACGGAAAGTCTCTTATCAAAAGACAAAACCAAAAGCCCAAACATACCAAACGAATGGATAACTTTCGTGTTTCTGACTTTGTACAAATATTTTCTAAGGAACTTTTTGTCTATTCTTACATGTCTGAAGACAGGTATAAAATAAACATCTTTGAGATTAAAATGAGACGAAATATGACTATCAGCTACACAACTAGTCGTATCAGTCAGACGACCATATACATACAGATCCCCATTTTCACATATTACTTATACGTTTGGTAAACTGATAAAAAGACCCATACACAGGAATATGTGAATCAATTAAAGATAGAAAACGCACGGCTTGATAAGGACTGGTAACACGTATTGTGTGAAATGCGTCTAAACAAGAGATTCCACATTCGTTTTTTTTTATTCCAATTACTTTCAGAAAAACAAGATACAGGTAGGACACATATACATACATATTCAATTATTAAAGCATGTAATAGCAATGTAGACATATTTGCAAATATGTGCTTGTCTAATGGATGCGTAAGTTCTCGTTTTACAACCGATATATCATGTGGAAATGAACATTTTGGTTATATTCATTGCTGACATACTGTCTTACTTGACTATATAAACTATATATAAAATATATAATAGCGGAACTATTCAAGACAACAATACGTTAGTATTAAATGTTCGCAATCTACTGAAACACATATTTACATTTTCCAGATACCGTATATTATTTTGGAGGATACATGTTTAATGCTAACGATGGTATCAGATGGACAACTATTCCAAATCAAGCAATGACGTTCACAGATTGGGCAGCAAATGAACCAAACAATCCTACCACAGAACTATGTCTTGGATCCTACGGGCCGTTTAATTTTCAATGGGTTGATTTGCCATGTAACTGGCTGAAGTCTTATATTTGCGAGTTCCAAGAATAACATGCATTGAATTAATATAAACATGATACACTCATATATATGAACTGTGAAGTATGAATGCAATGTTGTGAAAGTAATGGTTTTTTCTCTATCTTTGCGCAAAAAATATCGGTTTTGTTTTGTTCGTTAAAAATATGTTTTATAGACATTTTACATTATATGTATGATACCACTCACATCTTTAGTTTGATACAGCGAACCATTAAGCGTCAACGTATCTTAATAAAACTAACTTTAGATAATTCATAAACTATATAAAAGACCATTGTACTATTAATACTTCTGAAGTACATTCCGTTTATAAAACTGTTAAAAATAAGTTAAAATATATTCATACACATGCTTGTTATTCGGTCATTGATTCAAATTTGCCTTCATAAAGAAATTTGGACATATCTGTCAAAGTACTTTCTTGTCTGTGTGATTTATTTTTATAGGTACAATGCATTTGAAACCATATACATATATATATATATATTGCAACGCCAGATACATATACAATACCTTTGCAGGGTATTAAAGTTGCCTACAAAGTTGGTCCTTGTAGGTCATATAAAAACTTCACTATTATAATACTAAACTTGAAACTTGACAATCGGCTTTATTCATTAATATTTTTCTTCACTTTACACCAGTTGGACGATTACGGAGGTATATGAAATGTTACAATTAGACAACAAACCAATAGATCTGATGTGTTATGCTAATAGAAATGAGATATAGTTTTTTAAAATTTAAATTACTGCACCATTATCATATGTTTTTGGCCAATCTAGAATGTCTTATAGTACATGTAGTATGCAACATGTGTACAAGTGGGAGTTAGCCATAACACCAGATTGAAATTACCGATTTCTTCGAACAATGCACGTTTCAACTCAGAAATCAGACTGATGCTTTCATTAATAAAGCTTGATGTTATCATCTTTTTCTAATTCACCTATAGAGTTTTACTGAGTATATGCATTAGACTGGTAATATACAAATAACATGACAAGTCATTTTATAAATGCATATTGTATATCATTGTATAATACGATTCAGGACATATGATCAGCATGGCAACACTCAAATTATTTGAAAATTACATGGCCATTATTAAACGCAGGTACTTATTATATTGACATGTTTTGATCTGCTGTAATTAAAATATAAGTTTAACAATTGCATAAACAGGCAGTGTACAACATGATACGGACTTAACCAAAATGAAATGTGTTCACTTTGCATACAAGATGTGTGCAACTTCTCAGACGAACATTACAAATATCGGATATGTTCCTTACGTCGTTACTATAATTCCTTTCCCTCTCATGAATGAGACCTACCGAATTAGACTCTTTACCGGATTTGTTATCATATAAGCTACACAACAGGTGCCACATGTGGAGCAGAATATGCTTACCCTTCCGGAGCACATGAGACCACCCCTAGTTATTGATGGGTTTTGTGCTGTTTATTCTTAAGTTGTCACATGTACCATTGTTTGTCTGTTTGTCTTCTTCATTTTTAGCAGTGGCGTTGTCAGTTTATTTTAGATGTATAAGTTTGACAGTCCCTTTGTTATCTTTTGTCCCTCTTTTACAAAACACAAATAAATCAACAATGAAAAAAATCATAACTTTTTTGTCAATTTTGCCGGACCTAAATATTTAATTACAAAGCTTATAATTCAATACACCAGACGTGAGTTTCTTCTACATAAAACTCATTAGTGATGCTCAAATTCAAGTAGTTGGACAGCCAAACAAGTAATACGTTGAAGAGTATTGATGATATCAAGTTTCAAAAACAATGTGCCAAATACGCTTAAGGTTATCCATGCCTTAAAAAAACCTTTTGTACACAGTAAAATTATTAAAATGGCCATTTGATTTATTATCAGTTCAACATCAAAGTGCTGACTACTTGGATGTTAATGCCGTCGGTGACGAAACATTAACGTAACCAAGCTTATAATTAAATACGCAAGATGCGCGTTTTGTCTACATAAGACTCATAAGTCAAATCAAAATAGTCAGAAAACCAAACAGGTAAACAATGGTAAAGGATCGAAGAGCATTGAAAACCCACTTGATATTAATACAACAATACTATACATAATAACCTAGCGGCTGGGGAATTCTTTACAATAACACGTGTACTCGGAGAAATTACATACAGACGATTTTGACTGTTTTGGGCTCCGCCATGTTTGGATCACCGTCACTGTAATTCTGTTGATCAGTATGATTAGTTATCATGGTACCAGGATTATAATTTAGTACCCCAGACGCGCGATTCGTCTACATAAGACTCATCAGTGACGTTCATATCACAATATTCATAAAGCCAAACAAGTACAAAGTTGAAGAGCATTGAGGATAAAAAATTCCCGAAAGTTTTGCCAAATACATCAAGTATTTAACACCAGTGATTTATACGGAATTGATTAATTTATTTACTCAGCTATTTACCTACAATTCATCAATTTTTGATAGTAGCTTTTGCACCATTAATTTGCAGGTAAAAAGTCCAGATATCAATTCGTGACTCAATCGACGGAATACCCTACAGTTACATATATGTATGTATAGCCTGTATTGATTGTCGTGGGATTTGAACACAATTTGAAATTACATATCATGTATTGAAATAGACCTTTTAAAATTTAAACTGACCATTACTTTAACTGTTTAATCGTTGCACTTGATAACCTACAATGCACAACTTTAAACATTTTAAATTGCTTGAAAAAATATGTTGACGGTATTCGCAAATAAGGTGTTCATTTTATAACGTCATATTTCCCGTGCGAACATTGTTTTTATTATTGTTTGTCTACAGAAACCAAAAAAAAAGTAAAGATTAAAGAAATCATGAACATGTAACTGTTCCTTAAACCTCTTAAGGTGGTACCTAACACTACAGGGAGATAACTCTGTAAAAGCACTTTTACGTTTTAATGACGTTGTGCTGTGAAAGGAATATTAAGCTTCTCAATGATCAAAATTGGTGTTTGTCAAACTGCTATCTAACCAGTGTAATTTTTCTGATAAAATGCTTGGTTCAAATTTTTTGAAATTTTTACATTTTTGTCAAAGGGTCAAAGTAAATACGTTGAAAATCAAACGAGCCAAATTAAATTTGGGGAAAGTGTTGGGTACCACCTTAAATTGATATCAACGAGTTAAGTTCACAGAGGTATTTGCATTACAACGACTTTGCACCACAATTAAAAGCACACATATCTGAAATGCATACGCATAACGTTCTAATTTAATTAAGTGTCTGTCAAATTAAGTTTTTTTTAGTCTATATGTTGTTCAAGCGACAAGCATATATCCTGCGACTGTTATCATCAAGCAAATCGTTACCCTGAAGATGATTTGTGTTTTAAAACCAATATTTGTTTTATCATCATACAATCTTTTGATAAACACATGTCAATACTAATGTTAGTATTGTCAATGTATAATCGACTCAAAAACCAATATTCAATTCGGAGTTTTGTAAATGAAAAAATGATTCACAATAATTTGAAAATATTATCAGTAAGTGTCGCGGCTTTTGATTAAGCACTATTTTTTTTTTATAAAAATATGTTTTCCATTGTCATAGCTGTCATTTTAAATAGATACGAGTGTGTAAATAATAGAACAGTTGTTTAAGTCAACATAACTACAATAGGACAAATAGGTAGCGAGGCAATCCGGTTACAATAAAAATAAGTGAATACATTTTAAATAATATAATTTTAAGCACAAGTTGTCATGAGATTAAACGTATACAATATATTGGACGTTGCATTTCGGCAATCTACTTTGATTTTTATAACGGATAATCAATTAGACGTTTTTTTATATTCTTTTTTAAGGAATACATTTAGAAAAGAACATTATGGATTTCCAGGATGCACCGGTAAACTGTATTGTTTTCTTGATATCATTTCTAGTGAGTATAAGGGCAGTAAAATTTTCCATCAAGTACAATACACAAATATTTCAAAGCACGAATACGATCGACGTTCACTCAGAAAGTATAGTGTCTTGTGCTAAGTCATGCTCCTATCAAGACAAGTGTTGTGTAGCGAGTTATGAAAAACTGACATCAAGTTGTCGGATGGATACCTCTGAAAATTGTTCTATTTCGACTCATACAGACAGTGGTTCGGATGTCATGAACAGACAACTGTATGGTAAGTTTATTATAAAACAAAATGTATTTCTTTAAAATTTACTGTCTGAGAAATCGTAGTTCTGTGTTTTGTTTTAGTGTGCATCCAGTCCAAATATATATCTATATACTAATAGATATGTTGTTTATTATTCACTGAGACTCTCAAAATATAACAGTTGAAGAATTCTGCATCCAAAACTGACTATACATATTCATTTTTGTATAAGTAATACCAGGGAATGTTTACCACTTGAGTGGTAAGCTCAGCTGTATATGACAACACCTTTCTGAATTAGGGGTCCTCCATGCTGTTCAATTTTGTACTCTTTGGGCCTTTCATACCTATTTATTCTGCCGTCTTTGCTTATAGTGTTACAGACGGTCCGATCTTTTACAGTACACAAGTGTAAGTCTTGTATAAATAATTAACATTTTAACCATCGGAATGCCTTACCGCATTTGTATGCAGAACTATTGATGTTTTCAAGTTAACAATTTACAGATTAGCAATGTGATATAAGTAGGGGATTTGGTTTACTGCAATTCGTTATTGAGTTTCCAGACATCAACTGTACACAATTTTAAGAAATTTCATTTCAGCTATACCTTGTTTAAATTTAATGAGACTTTCAGCTACTTGTAAAGATTTGTTTTTTTCTCTTTTTAAGGGTGTATAAGATTAAAGACATGGATTTTTAAATGAAAGATTTATGTTGGCAATTCAAGAAAAAAATTAGCTTGTTTTTAAATCAAATACTAGACAAATAATGAGTCATATGTTTTACTATATCACCACAACGTGTCCTTTTTCATCTTTCAAAACCGTCAACTAAAAATGTCTACTCGGAGTGTGAGCTAACAAGTTTAACTCCGCCACATTCTGTATGTATGTGCCTGTCCCAAGACGGGAGCCTGTAATTCAGTGGTTTTCGTTTGTTTATGTGTTACATTTTTGTGTTTCGTTTATTTTCTGTACTTACATAAGGCCGTTAGTTTTCTCATATTAATTGTTTTACATTGTCATTTCGGGACTTTTTAATAGCCGACTATGCGGTATGGGCTGTGCTTATTGTTGAAGGCCGCACGATGACATATTGTTAATAATTTCTGTCATTTGGTTTCTTGTGGAGAGTTGTCTCATCGGTAATCATACTACATCTTCTTTTTATAATTACATATACATTTCATCAGTTTTTCTGTTGAAAAAAGGAGAAAAAAGACAATGCAAATCTACCAGTCACAAAACATAAAAAAAAAATGAAATAGAAATAAATGACTACCTTTGACACCATTGACCATCATATTATTGTTGAATATTTCTTTGGTGTTACCGGAGATGATTTATGTTGTTTGTGGGCCAATGGGCTTTGCATATCATAGTTATTTCATTTTTTTCAAATCACTGAACCATAACAAATACATTATTAATACAATATAAAAACTACCTCAAATTGTTCGTACAGCATCGCAACTTTGAAATTCTCGTTTTGTAAAACTTACAATAACAACCATTTGTCATTTGTTAACAGCATTTGTCATGTTTTAACATCATTTGTCATGTTTTAACAACATTTGTCATGTTTTAACAACATTTGTCATTTTTTTACATTATTTGTCATGTTGTAACAACATGTGTCATGTTTTAGCAACATTTGTCATGTTTTAACAATATTTATCATGAGATTACAGTTCCTCCGTCATGTACTGACTGTTATAGTTATGCAACTTCATTGTATAGAATTATTGAAGACACTGTTGATTGGCAAACGGCTCGGGTAAGATATTGTACGCAGTTGTTGGATTTCATTTCAATAGGCTATATAATGAATTTTATTGAAAATAACTCGGTTACGAAAAACATACACAAATAAAACGACATATAAAGAAAAACATAGAGTCCTGAACTTTAGATATTTGGCTTAACTGTTTATGAACATTTGCACCATCATGAGTCTCTATGTTTTTTGTCTAATTGCTACCTTTAACGTCTGATTCGAATACACTTATGGCTAATATTTAGTATCACAGGTGTGAAAAAAATACAAATCAAATAGTTACATGAAGAGATTTCAAACCAAAACCAGCAATAGTACATTGCACTTGCATTCGTTTGCTTCATTAGCTAAACACAAAACAATATAACATGCCAGATTAAAAATGCTCAGAGTAATATGAACTGAAATAGTCTCAATTTTCTTAACCCGCTTTTAAAAAATTATGTCATACGTACTGTTCTTCACTGAACTTGTCATCAGATTTGTTTACAATTTCGAATACAAGTGTAAATTGATTGATAGAATGGTGTGTTTACAGTATAGATGATCCCTCTTTAAAACATAACGATCAACATGATTATGTTGTGGTGGTGTGATTCCCTTTAATACGAAATGCAATGGTTTTTTTTATCTGACTGAGAAGAGCATTGTAATGAAATAAGTGCATTAAATATTTCGTATCCAAATTAATAAACTGTTCGCCTTAATCAACATTTTCTATCATATCTGTATATCTACTTATGCATGTTCGTTTAAATCCTTGTAGTTTACCTTTCAAAACGAAAAAAATAAATCATCAGGGAGATGAAAAAGATCAATTATATAATATGAATATTTGTAAAACCCAATTGTATTCACAGAATAATTGCTACAATTTTGGAGGGAAATTGGTTGAACTAGAAACAAAAGAAGAGAATGATTTCATCAAGGATACATTGACTAACAGAAATGCTGGTAGGTGTAAGGTGTACCTTTTGTCTTTCGACATTATTAAAATATAACTAATACCGTTAGGTTAACTGCTAAACAGACCCTATGGTCACAAAATGTGAATCAATTATACAATGTTATAGAAAGACAACTACAAGTAAAAGCCTAATATGGACCTTTTGTCCTATGACATTAGAAAAATATCACTCTTACCGTTAGTTAAAACATTGTTGTGACGTCATTCTATTGTTTTACCTGTTCTTTATTTCAGTGATTGGACTATCATTTCCCTTTAAGAAACCATTATGTTACCTTTAGCTGTCCAATATTTTTAAGAATTTTTAAGAATAGCCCTCTGTTTTCTTAAAAATATTGGACAGCTAAAGGTAGCATAACTGATTCTTACAGGTACATGACAGTTCAATCGCTGAAATACAAAAACTATTAATTACTACAATTGTTTTCATCATGTAAACAAAAATAAAACCGAAGAACAAATGACAGTTAAAAAAACATTTTATTAAAGTCACCTTCGAATACAATAATTATGTCACTCATCAAAACGGTTTCTTGAGGAAAAAATCGCTGTCAAATTGATTTTTAACACTACCAATACTTATATCACAGCATTTTTTCTCGTGTTTTGGGGTTGACTCTTTTAGCACTAATTTAATAAGTTGAATATTATCGTCGTTAGTCTTGTTTTTGTTGCCTTTTTGAATTTCTTTTTTCAAAATATTTATTCTCGTCCGTCTTTAGGTAATCAAAATTGACCTCTGGTGTTGCTCTTTTTCTTCCGAACATCATTTTCAACTACAATTAAATGAAAAAAGCAAAAAAAAGTAATGGTTCTAAAATTAGATAGATCATGCAGCAATACGAGAGGGTTTGGATGGGGTTAAATGATTAAAGAATAATGCCCTTAAAAATGAAGATGAGAGAATAACGGCCAAAAAAAAAATGAAGATTAGAGAAATGCGTGGTCTAATTTTTTGAAGATTAGAGAAAAAAGGGGTTAATTTTTTGAAGATTAGAGAAAAAAGGGGTGAATTTTTTGAAGATTAGAGAAAAAAGGGGTGAAAATTAAATGTTTACAGAATAACAGACCCCTCCCCCCTCCCCCCATCCAGACCCTCATACAAGGGTCATTAACAACATTAACCTTATCCTGTGTACAAAGTGCGAATCAAGAACTTCCTTCATGAACTAGCGGACTAAAATATTTTTTTTTATTTTCAGGTGTCGGCGTTCATTTACAATTTTTTTTTTAAAAGTTATTGCTTAAATATGAATATAATGCAACACTACGATTATGAACGACCATAAATATGGGAGGCAGAATACAGAAAGATTTTACCGCATTTTATCTGTCAAGCAAACCAATCGGGTGTCCGATTCGCACTTTGTTCGCAGTGATCGTTAAATTAAAGTGTTTTTTTAATGAAAAGTTAGACAAAATGATGTTTCAGTAACATTTAAAAAGACACAAGGAACTCAATACACAAATAAACGAAAAATGAGCGCCATGACCTTGCAGAAAGAAAAAAAAACAGAAAAAGGGGGGTTTTCAGGTGGTACCGTTTGAGTAAACAATAACAGTCTCTTGAAAATTCCAACAAGATAATACAACTGATTGCATGCTGTTATCTCTTCGTTTGTTCATATTTATTATATATTTGAAATAAAATCGACTGCGATGCATTCGACATCGTTACACAAGGACCTATCTTCATAAGATTTCTTTTTTCTCATTACCCCTGTAAAAATAAAACACGAGAAGGAACAAGAAACTAATAGGAGAAAACTATCTTTGGAAATATAATATATATATATACATATACAACTTGCCATTATTAGCTGCATTGACTATATCCTCTTTGTAATCCATACTGAAATAATGCATCTGAATAGATTTTGAATACACATTCGATTTTAATCCAAGTTTGAAACAACGCAATCAGTATTAACGATATATCTTTCTTTGTTTTTGCATAAGGAATATACTTTCATCACTTTATCCATTTTGAAACACAAAACGCATGTAAAGTTATTCACGGAAACTATGACTATGAGCGGAAACTATGAGTAATTCTTGCGCACGAAAACATCATGATACGCATATGATACCCTGTGTCTTATTCTTCATATAGCAATACATGTTGTTTACCTTTAGCTGTACTTTCTTTTTGTCTATTTTGTTAAGTTGAGCTACTGTTTAACATGTTTAAAGGGGCCACTATGTAGGATATATTTTAATGACAAGAAGTTTATTCACAAAACAATGTTCATACTTAATGAAAATAAATCCTTGCTTACTTTTTTGTTTTGTTTTACCTTTTTGGACGTGTTAAACAATGTTGTAAGTAAGATATAAGCCTCTAACAGTCCATTCTGTAAAATATTGAATAGGTCTTCGGCCTTCGACGTCAGACCTGTCCAATATTTTACAGAATGGACTGTTATCGGCTTATATCCCTTTCATAAACTGCTATAACGACCCCATGGTCATAAAATGGGATTCAATTATAGAAAGACAACTACAACATGTAACAGCCTGCTATGGACTGATACTACCCTTTGTGTGACATACGTCACAATACAGTCCTACAAGATCAAAGTCTTCTGGTTGTATTTACTTTTATTAAAAGATACAATGAGGACAAATATACATAATGATACAAGTCCTCAAGAATTAATACATATACTAGCAAAGTAGAAATATCTGTCCCCAGTTAGATGGTTTAATATCTGTTTTTCAATCGGTACATCATGCAGATGTTAATATATCAGTTACATGTAATGCTGACATACTGCCTTACTGGAAATATAATCTAAAAACAATTTGTGCAATTACGGAACCTTTCAAGATGACAATACGTTATTTTAAAATGTCCGCATTATACTGAAACACATACTTATATTTTGCAGATACCCTATATTTTCTTGGAGGATATAAGTTCAATGTTAACGACGGTATCAGATGGATAAATACTCCAGGTCAAGCAATGACATTCACAGATTATGGAGGAAATGAACCAAACAATCCTACTACAGAACTGTGTCTTGGATCCTACGGGCACATGAAATTTCAATGGATTGATTTACCATGTAACTGGCTGAAGTCTTATATTTGCGAGTTCCAAGAATAGAATGCATTGCATCAATAAAACATGATAAACTCATAGGAACAATAAAGTACGCAATCAATGTTGTAAGAATGATGCCTTTTTCATATTTCTTTGAGCATTTGGCTGCACAAAAATGTACTAGTTTGTTTTGTTAGTTAAATATGTTTTGTAATCTCCGAAAGTTTACATGTATGTTTGACACAACTCACACATTTAAATCAAATGTTTGAGTTAGCTAAAGCCCAACTATAAAGTGTCAACGTAACTTAATAAGTCAATATTTAGATAATTAAAAAAATAATATAAAAATCATTATATAATTTATCAAATTGAAATACAATTCCTATTATCATGATTATAAAAGCATTTACCATGAATAAGAATATCTTTAAACAGATGCGTTCTTTTCGGTCATTGATACACAGTTCCTAATAAAATGTCACTTTCCTGTCAAAATCAGATGGATATTGAGGCGAGAACAGACACACATCTGTCAAAGTTTCTTCTTGTCTGTGTGGTTTAATTTCATAAGAAGTAGAATGCATACACAACCATATATATATTGCAACGCCAGATATCTTGACATTACTTATACAGGGTATCGAAGTTACCTACATTGCTGGTATTTGTAGGTCATATATCCCAATAACTTCACAATTATATAAATTAAACTGAAACTTGAAAATCGTCCTTGTTTATTCATTTTTTCTCGAAGTTGCAAAAGAGGAACGAAATATACCAGATTGACAGCCAAACTCATAGATTGAAAATAAACTGACAACGCCTTGGCTAAAAATAAAAAGACAAACATACAATTATTAGTACATAAGACACAACATAGACAACAAAAGAGTAAGCAACACGCACCACACCAAAAAATGGGGTTGGTCGCAAGTGCTGCAACAGTTGGATGAATTAAAAAAAGTATCTACGAAGTTAAGTTGCAATGAAACAATGAAGGCAACTAACCAATAGTGATGATGTGTTATGATGATAGAAATAATATATAGTTTAAAAAATATAGATTACTGCACCTTTACAAATACATTTGGCAATTGGAATATCTGATGTCATGCAACATTTGGGAGTGGGAGGTTTAGTTAGCTATAAATCCAGGTAAACCCTTACAGATTTCTTCAGACAATGCACGTTTTAAATCATAAATATTTTGACAGTTGTTTTAACTCGTTTATTTTGTTAATTAAGCTTAATTTTATCAGTTTTTATAGAGTCTCATTTTTATTTTACCTTTGAGTTCTGTTGATTATATGCATTTGAGTGGTAATCATGGTAATATAAAATTGATATGATTAGTCATTTTTTATATGCATATTGTATATCATTTGAACGATATCGGTACAATTCAAACGTTTAAATCATCACATTCTCATTCTTATTCTTTGTTAAAATGTACCCCCTTTTTTTTCCGGTAATGCATTGCTTGCAAATTGTTATATATGACCTAATTCTCCAGTTGTGTTATAAATTAATTAAAAGTTCTGATGTCGTTTAATCTCTGCAAGTTTTAACGATAAATCAACAAATAGTTTTAAATTTTTGCACCTGTCCTAAGTCAGGAATCTGATGTACAGTAGTTGTCGTTTGTTTATGTAATATATACGTGTTTCTCGTTTCTCGTTTTGTTTATATAGATTAGACCGTTGGTTTTCCCGTTTGAATGGTTTAACACTAGTAATTTTGGGGCCCTTTATAGCGTGTTGTTCGGTGTGAGCCAAGGCTCCGTGTTGAAGGCCGTACTTTAACCTATAATGGTTTAATTTTTAAATTGTTATTTGGATGGAGAGTTGTCTCATTGGCACTCACACCACATCTTCCTATATCTATTAAGAATCGAAAACAAGCAAAAGTCTTATAACACCTTTTTTAACAGACCCTGAATAATTGACCGTATTAATAGTATTACGCATTACCACTGAGTACATTTTGGAAAATTAAAAATAAAACATATTGATTTATAAAAGAGTATGATTTCGAAGAATACAACAATAACTTTCATTGTTTTGTTATTACCATTATTAGTAAGTGTAACGGCCGTGAAATTAACTATTGATCACAATCAGCAAATATATAAAAAAAACATATTCAATAGAGTGTTTTTCATAAATGTTTAACTTTCATCCAACCCTTGTTTGTATTTTAGTTGTTTTAAATTTAACCAATTAACTATCGACTATCTAAAAATTAATGGCATCCAATTTTTCAAAAATTGTAATGGATTAGTATTTATATAGATATGAAATAAATACATTTTTCATCATAATACAATCTGTTAATAAATACTGTGACACGTTAATACAAGAATGACAAATAAATCTGCTTTGCCACGAAAAAAAGGTTACATAATAAAAAATAACCAGAGCAGGTGGTATCTACTTTAACAAATTAGCTTTGATATCTTTTAATACCATTTTATCCCCAATGTTATATTTAAAAAGAATAAACAATACAGCTTTTGTGCTCAACAGTAAAAAAAAAAAAATATGGTCACAACGAATAGCTTAAAAAGCAAATTGTATTTTCAGATGCATTCGATACAATATTTTATTTTTTGTTTTCAGTCGGTAAATGAAAATCTGTAAACGCGCTGGTTTTTTTTTTTTGTTGTCTTACTAGATCGTTTATGATTCAAACAAAGCAAACATATTACTTGCAATTCTGAACATGTGTTTTTCTACATACACATTGAACACTGCTTACTATTAGATATATGTACAATAATAACATGAAAAAAAGTGTTTGTCAAGGAGGCAACTTTTCACTACATGTACAGTTAAAACTTATGCATAAAGTATTAGTATCTTTAAAGTTTTCTGTTCTAATTC
>CM034351.1:39517971-39681448 GCA_019925275.1 Mytilus edulis
TAATAATGCATGTGAATGTATTGGAATGATTTTATGTGGTTTTGTAGCAGATAGAAAACTTTTGGAAAACTATTTCAATGTCATATTGTCTTTGTGTTTAACTGGTGTGTGTTTGTCTCTCTCATTGTTATGTTCAGCATATTGACATTTCATACTATTTTCTATTGCGACTGGTATCAGTGAACGGGGAATACTTGACGCCAACAGTGGTTCAGACTTATGGGAAAAGACAACTTTAGATCCGCTATGGATATTCTAGTTTTATTTCAAGGAGTAAGCTTCTGGCCCATTCCTTCGTAAGTTTAGTTAGGATTATATATATGCATGTTTTAAGGATAAAAAACAAAGAACAATTATAACTTGTCAGTCTTATTATCGATCGATAATTCAAATAACACAAATTCTTTCAAATAGTTCATCTTGTTTCACCGGGATGCGAAATCATATATTTTTAGAGCTATCTTTTAGCGAAGCAAAACAAACATGTTTTTTTTAACTATCAACAGATTTTCATGGACAATGATGTTGATAAAAAAATTATAAATAAGACAGATATTTGATCAGCTTTAAAAATTATCTATACATGTATACATGTAGCAATCTGGATTTTGGCACACAAAACAATTGGACCTGATTGTTAATCATTTCAGATCGATATTATGTTGTACTATGTAATTAGTTTTTGCAGGTTCTATACCAGATATGACAAACAAGATTTATATACTTCACTTTTGCTGAACAAAGAGTTGTGACTGATTAAATGATATGATAAATAGTCATTCTTGTGTCAGCATTGTATAATAAAATAAATTAAAAAACATATAGGACGGATAACTTAAAACGGAAAGTCCCTACTCAAAAGGCAAAATCAAAAGCTCAAACATAACACAATTATCGAGATCTACAGATTCGAAACTTCGGACATGCACAAACAAGCGGCTGGATAAAACATGCTGTGTGAGAATCAAACCAAAATCTCCAGAAACAATTAAACGCACAAGTCTGAGTTAAGTTAGATATATAAGCATAAAAATAACTTATAAGTGTAAAAACTATTTCTCTCTACAAAGTGACATTTTTCTTTTTAAATATGTCAAATCCTACATTTGTTTTATAGAAAAATAACATTGGTTCAATATTTAGCACCCCCTAATTTTTAATTCACTGTTTGCCCATTATATTCTTTTCTGTAAAACCTATCCAGACCATCATATAATAAGTACATAATAAATTATGGATTATCATATGCTTACCAAAAGATGAAACCTCAGAGGAAAATAACTTGACATAAAAATATAAATGCATTGTTAAGTAGGCGTTACAATGTAAGTCATGATAACATAAGATGACATTACTTTGATGTTGTTGACAGATAGATGTTTCATTTTGTATTGCAGGGTACTTAAAATATAGAAGTGTGACGTACGTTACATCATTTTATTTCTTAGGAGGATGTGATATACTGTCTGTCTTCGTTGTTATTACTGGTCTAGTATATATTAGGATATTCAAAGAGAAAAGTTTTAGTGAATAAAATTTAAAAACATTATGTGTACAACATAATGACGAAGAACACCGTATACATAGATGAATTGTCACGATTTCTACCAATCGAGGACACGTGAGATCCAAAATTGATTGTCTGTGAAAAATAGTGTTATAATTTGAATTATGAATAAAGATGCAGTTATAACTAACTTGGAATAAATATTTCTCTTAATAGATCCATGATGGGAAATTTTGGGTGGGAGTTTTCAAATGAAATTAAACAACCACTGTTAAACAGTTTACTTCCCATGTTGTGATCGACAAATAATCATATATGAAAATAAGGAGATGTTACACGGTTGCGTGTGAGAAAACTACATGTATTCACAAAGGTTCTAATGGGGTCGATGAGAGAAACAGTACATGTAATACGGCCTTCAACAATGAGCATACATCGGTTTCAGAAATGCAAACACGATACGTATACTTGTAATCAATCAATCAATATCGGTTTAAATTTACTACCTTCACCTAATTTAAAACAGAACACAAATTGTATCTTGTAATCGACATAAAATTGAGAATGGAAACGGAGAATATTTCTAAAAGACAATAACCCGACCAAAAGAGAAGATAACAGCCGAAGGCCACTAATAGGTCTTCAACGAAGCGAGAAAATACCGCACCCGAACTTTATTAAACCTGTTGGTGACTATCCGGTCTCTTTCTTGGTGTGTTCTATCGTTTATTTAGTACATCCGATTGTTATTACATTGACATTCACCCAGCATCGGCCTCCCTTTATGCATACATTTTTTATTCGAAACTCGTTTGATGTCTGGACCTCAGTTGTGACTAATTTTCTTAAATCTACTACTTACATGTTACAAGTAAAGGTATGCAGCAGATACATTTTTAGTGTTGAAGTTTCAGGGAATTCATAATAAAGGATAACTGAAACTACCTCTAAACTATAGTTTCAACGACGGATTAAGATATCCAATCGTTTTCGCTATGGCTGTAGCTACTGTTAAATTCACCAGATTTGAACTGGTAGACACTATTATCAGCCGATTTTCATGATAGATATAAAAGCTCAAACAAATGTATCAGACTCAAACGTTTTTGAGGTACATAAACAATGTAATGAAAAAAAATTAAAAAAACTCTAAACAATCTATATATACTTTTGATACACACATCATCCTCAAATATCCAGTATTTCAGCTTCAACCCATTTTCAATATATATGTAACAAACATTTCGATATACATTTAATGTGCATGTCTTTTTTTTTTAAACTGAACAAGTATTTTCTATCAAAATCCTACATAGACTATTTTTGTACAGTATGCAACATTGCAAGTTCGTTAATTTCAAACAGAGATTTTCCTTGTCAAATGTGCCAGTATAGTAATTGACACATAAATAAAAGTGTGGAGGCCAGACAAGCCCTGGTCACAGACAAATATTTAAACGGGTAATAGCCTGTGTCAATACCTTGAAAATAACCTAGGTCAAAGTCTGAACTTTGTCCTGGGGATATGGCGATGAGTAACATATGTGCAGTTGGTATGAGAAATACGATAAGGGAAAACTTTGAACCTCTGTTGTGAACAGACTTGACTGGATCCCAGATAAATATTTATGTGGCGAATGGCCTCGGTTTACACATTTAAAATCAACTAAGTGTGGTTGCCATAGGAACTAGCCGAGGAGTACCGAAATAAATGAATGGTTAATATTAAGTAAGTTAAGAGGCATTGTTTAACCCTTGTGGTGTCCAGACGGGCCCAGATCCAAGAAAACATATTTAAGCAGGGACAAGCCGAGGTCAATGCCTATGATGAGAGTTAGATCCGGATCGACACGTTGCTGTAGGGATATGCCGATGAGTACCAAATGTGTGGTTGGTATGAAAATTCGATAAGAGGCAAGTTTGAACCTTGGTGCTTGCCAGACGGTCTCAGAGCCTATAAAAATATTTAAGTTACGAATAGCCTCGTTCAACACCTTTGAAATCAGTTAGATCTGAATCTGGACTTTCATTTTAATGTAAAAGTAGAGATGATCAGACAAAAGCAAATCTAAATGCCGTAAGTTCATTATTCCTTTTATTGGAATGAGGAGGAGGAAGAGGGTTCCATTCATCGCTTTTTTTTTATATATAAATTCTACACAATTTACCCATTGACTGTAAACTGCCATTTAGATCTTCATAGATCATGTTCATATGGATTATCTACTGATAACCAAAGCCAATACATCACTTAGAAAATTGTAAAACGATCAAGGTTTATTAAGCATTGTATGAATAAGGCTGTGTTCAAGTAACTATTTAGAGACACACAAAGGATAAGGGTCACAAACTTGTAATTGGTCAACGTCATGAACAGGAACAACATACACAAAAGCAGACGAACAGCGCTGGTTTCCCTTCAAAGTCACAGTGATGCCTTCAACACAAAACAAAAAGGAAATCTCGCCTCATTGTATGTTTAAGACGGCCCCAAGGACTAATTTAAATTATCTGCAAAACATATTTCTAGTAAAACTTTGTAAGCTGTCATCAAAATATGATTCATGTTCATTTCGAGGCGTAATTTAGTTGATAAGTTATTTTTATGTATAATTACATTTCATAATAATCTCAGGTTTGTGGAATAATTAAGAGAAATGAGTGGAAACACGATACGTTGTTCTGTTTGATAGGGTGGCTGTGCACGTCACTCTGTCTATAATTTTACTATTGATCTCTTAATATATGTGAGGATACTCAAAGAGAAAAATGGGAATAAATAAACTTTGATCTATCTTTCTGGTAATTTTGCATGCATATTAATTGAATCATCTCGGTTGTTTTAATATACACAGCACGAGAGGTTTAAAAATGACTCAAATTGCAAAAAAAAATCAACATGTATACATATGGTTCATGTATAGAGAGAGTAAAATTTAGAGATTTAAAAATTCGGGTGGCATCTTTTCAATAGAATTAGTTAAGAACTGTGACACAATTTACTTTCAATGTTTGTTCTAGGCTACAATCAATCATATAAGTTTTAGAAAACAGCAAACATGTATTTGTACTTTAAATTAAAAAAGCAAAGTATGTTTCCTTCCTTGGCATTATTCATTAAATAATACATAGCAAATCTTAACAAGTACTCATAAAACTGAATTAGACTAAAATTAAAGAACTGGTATATTTTTTCAAAAGTCGGATTGCTATCTCATCTTCACATCCGTCTTATTCAATTCAAGCATAATTCTAAATGTAGGATCACATTGTTTGTTTATAATGTAGGATCATATTATAATTCTGGAATTTCCCTACTATCTATATGATCTAGTTTTCACATGTTACACTTTACAAGTTTTCATTTCATTGATCCAATATAAAATTACTAATGGGATGTTTGCGTTCACGTAACAGTAAATAGAATTACAAAGACTGAAAGTATATTCAATGTCAAACAAAATATTACAGGAACTTGGATTTCGAAATATTCGACATGAGGTTTGATTTCCTTTTTTCTTTTATTAATGTGTGTCCTTCTGTTTCGTGAACACGTCACATGATAATTTGTGTCTTTCAAATCTAAATTTCTAACCTGATGTGTAAACGTTAGAACGTCACGTTTCAAAACATCCTTGTTAGCGCTCACCTTTTTTTTGCGCATGTGTAATGATAATTTCGATGGACTTTTGCTACAAAACCTAAACGTATCAGACTTAGTAAGTGGTCCTTTTGTGAGACGTTGGTGGTTAAGGAAGATTAGGGAGTTGCCATTTGACTTCTAACAGGCTGGGGGAGGGTGAACCGAAGATGAAATTTGAAAAAAAAGACAGGATGTGATACTTTGCCAAAAAAAGGCAGGATTACAATTTATGTATAAAAGAGCCAGGATAAACTAATAAAAGGCATTACCGAATAGAGTGGAAAAGAAAAATACAGGACAAAGATTATAACAAAAATAAAGGCAGAACTAATTTTTTTCATTTTAGACCCCTCTGAAAAATGAAATGGTAGCTGCCTTATAGATAGTTTCTGCTTTACTCGTGTACTTTTTACCGTACACTTGGGTTGATATAGGCTGATATATTACATGTACATAGTAACGATAGAAGACTGTGTACTAGTTTGTTAATATAATTATCATCGTTGGATTGCTATTTCTTTTTTTCATAGCTCTGAAGGATGTATACACAAATGATCACTCTTAGTCTTTATCAACCAGCAGATAACCCTTGTTAAAGAGGAACGTTCATTTGCCGTGGGGGATGTATAAATACCCGTCCATATCGTGACAGATCTCGTAATGTTGCCACGCTTCCTGAAAGTTAAGCATAATTGCAACAACCTAGCTATAATGGGTCTTTATGGGACCTGTTACAAGGCTAAACTTCTGTCATTGTCGAATACTATCATTTTTACTGGTAGAGTAAGTGTTTCGACATTTCAGGACCAACGTGTTGTATTTATTGTTAGTGTGTTCTCGTCCTGACAATTGTCGAAATATTTACTACTTGACGTTAAGCAACAAACATGCAATGCATCACTTGATTGTAAACGTATATTTGACATCTTCTTTTTTCTGTCCAAAGGATTTTATTCATTTTTCCATTGGTGTGTTTCTTTTTGTCATTTCTTGTGTATTTATATACAGGATTTCGATTAGGTTTCGCCGATTTTGCATATATACATGTAAACATTTGAATAATCTTTTCAGAGCAAGTATTATCTATCTATGGATTGGTACGACTTTACTCCAAATCACACACGCTCAGAAGTCGTGTAGTAATGTCAATATGTTTAAAAGCATTCAATATCAACTTAAACTGGTTGAAAATACTGACTCTGGATGCAACGGTAGGTTTTCGTTAATTATATCAATATTAATCTTTCCCCTTACTGTTTGGAACAATTTGATGGAATTATGATAAGAACGTCCTCCTAGATGTGAGTTCGTTCGTCTGACCCCCGACTGAGGAACACCAACTACTTGTAAATTGATAGCCAATGGCACTTTTGTGAACGAATTGATAGATGTCGACGATTTGCCATATATCTAAGGAAAGAACAACTACCCTCTTTTATGTAACCTTTTTGATTTAATCTTGCTGTGACAAATTAGCGTTTGATTCTCTTACATTTTTAGGGTTACAGGGTGTACACAAGTATATCCATCGTTGTACTGCACCATGTTGTAAATACCCACAACATAACCATTGCATAACCATTGCTTACTTATAGAAGCAACTTTGAACTACTATATTTTATTTGCACGTGTCGCCAAGTTCAAGTTGATATTCCTTTGTATACTTTTTTAATTGTAGCGGTACTAACAAAGTGTTCTGATTGTATCTTACAGACAACCATGGATTTAAGATTGGTTTCTTGGTAACTAACTCTCAACCGTTACTAAATATAAAAGATGGAACAGACGTTATTTACGACGAAGTAATAACCAACACTGCCAAGGGATACGACGTTACAACTGGGAAATTCAAAGCCCCAGTCCAGGGACTTTATTTCTTCACTTGGACATCACTGACGCATAGTCAGAAAATCTTTGCAACAGAAATGGAAAAAAATGGGAAAGTTGTCGCAAGAAATCATGCGACAGCTAGAGGTATCAACGACCAGATATCAGCAACACAGAGTGTTGTTCTACTGCTGAACAAAAATGATATCGTAAACATAAAGGTCTTGAAAAACTATACCGGCACATACCTAGCTCATGAAAATTGGTCTACGTTCAGTGGTTTTAGAATTTGACTGTCAACTAAATGTCTTTCTTTGACAAAATCTGAAAAAAAGAACACTTTATAATAAGCAACTGCAACGCATTAAATGTGTATGACTAGAATTCAAAATCTTAGCCACGCATTTAATAATTATCGACTGAACCTATTTGTAGAATTCATTTATATAATAAACAACTCCAAATATATGTATAATACTTGTTTCTTTCTTTCTTTCTTTCTCTCTTTTTTTTGTCACCGGTGTTGCTGTCTATCAACGTCTTTTATACATAAAGACTATCAACAAACTGTTTGCAAACATTGTATGAAGGAAATAATGAGCATATTGAATATCTAAAAAAAGAAACGCTTTCGTTGAATATTTAAGAATATACAGTTTTGAAAGGAACATATGCTTGTTCGTTTTATATTTCAGACTCGAACAATTGATAATAAACAACATATTTGCGAATTGAGATATGATATATTTTATCTTTTTCCACTGTTTGTAAATATTGATACGAATCAACATTTGATTGGTTGAGACTATCTCACTTGAAATTGAACGAATAAAATCGTGCAACCGGTTGCGCGCCGTTAAACTATATATCTTTTTGAACGTTTCAGCACATACCATAGGTATACGAAATCACAGTTTGTCTTGTTAAGTTCACATGTTTTTTTTTATCAATATTGCGCTTGAAAAAACTAGTGTTTGGGGTAAACCATCGACATTTTGCTATCGTTGTCTATCAAACATGACTGTGTTTTGGGAACAAAAGGTTATTGACAGGTTATCTTCAGATAGAAAAAGGTATTCATGCATTTCTGTATACTAAAAAAAATGAATACTTATTTTAACGATGTCATTGAAATGGAATAAGTCAAAAGTTCATAACTTAAATACAAATAATTGAAACATAATTTAGAGAGGAACTTAGTCTTGATAATCTATGATAATCTATCTGATTTCTATTTATCAAATGCATTGTTTTGTTCTCAGCATTCTCTTTTTGATGATAGAAAGATTTTTTTTTCTGATTGCCAAAGATTTTTTCGGACATACTTCAACAACAGATCGCTAACCTCCTACCGAATTAATATGACAGATAACCATACACGTAATATATCATATTCAACAGTCTTTTTTAAAAGCTACACAAATTTTAAGAAAAGAGTTTTAATTATTGTTCATCATACAATTCTGAATTTAAGGTTTGTCCGTCTCCCAATATTCGAACATTTGACACCAATTCTTACATAAATCATGTTTACAACAAGCATTGCACACATATGTAAAATATTGTTTAAACCTCGAATTATGATAGTAATTACATTAATTTTGTAGAAAATTTGTCAAAAAATAATATTTACTTTTTATATTTATTTATTAATGAAATGAATATTTATACATACAAAAAAGTTAAAAATTGTTACTACCGTTTTAGCATAATCTAATTTTCATTTAATTGTCACTTATCAATAAAAAGTTTGATCCACTAGTCAATAGGTGCTTAATTGGTCTATCAGTCGTCAGTAGTTTGTTCACTCGGCAATTATGTTCTCAGCAACTTATAAATATAATTATAACAGGAAATTGAAGCCATATTTAAAGCTTGCTAGCAGGCATGTAATGACACCTTATATATTTATGCCCTTTGAGGCCCATATTGGAAATAAATAGCTTCTCCTTCTATATATTGACAAGTAATTTAAAGTGAATTATAAAGAAAAAATATGTAAAATACAAAATCGAATTAGTACGCTATCGAAATATTATGCTATCGAAAATTTATCAATGGACAGACAATAAATAAAATAAAAGTATTTTATACTTTAATTTTTTTTAAATACTCTTGTTATTTTAAACAAAAACTGTTATTTCAGATGAAGAGTACTCATTGTCATCATTTATCAAAAGGAAAAAAGCTTTTTACACGAACACGCGTGAGAAAAGTGAACAGGTTCTAAAAATAAATACTGCCCATTCCGTACCTCACAACCACGCTTTATAATTTACATAAGTGAAAAATCTTAAGATAAAATGAAGGACCAGACAAATAAGAACAATTATTTTAGAGATCTATGAAATTAAAGAAGTAAGGAGTTATACACATAAGTTGGCGAAAAGATAAGAAATAAACTCGCTTGTTTATAAAAGTTTCGTTTTTCATATGCCGACCGCGGCTATTTAAGGTATAGGTCGTAACCGTTACAACACATTCCTGCATAATTAATGAGCTCAGCATCTAATAAAAACGAATAACAGCAATGTTTGCTGCTCAAAATACCGAAAATAACATTTTTTTTTAATCATATATTTATATCCATATTTAAAGATAATATTTTTCTTGATCATTGCAATTTTTTTTTCTATACATTAATTCTAGTATGTCTACAGTATATCTTCCGAGAAAACAAAGTCTGCACAGTTTTCAGTAAAACTAAAAGGCGTCGCGCAAGTATGTAGTATTTATGCTTATACGCATAGCAATTTTTTTAATAAAAGGCGAAACAAACAAATTTAGATATCATTTAAAGGACAAAAAATAGTACTGTGGTTCTAAAAAACAAATTGACATTAGTAAATATATCATAATTGTAAAATAACGTGAATAATACCACGTTTTAGTGAAAATTATGGGAATAAAGTCTGTTAATGGGTTGGACAATTGAAATTGTGTCAGTTAAGAGTTATTTAGCCACGACAAATTTAAGAATGAGATGTTCCTGAGTAAACACAAATGATAATACGTTGCCACAGTATCCTAGAAAGAGCATTTTTATTTTGACTTTCTTTGCATTTTATTGAAGGGTGTGTCACTTCAATATAGGGTGATTTGTATTGGCCTCTTGAATATGCATGAATTTTTTATTGACGTTTTCAATCAGCCTTAATTTTTGTGTCTGTTTGAAGTAGCACGTTCTCAATTCCGACTGAAAGTGTCTTTCTAATACAACACAAGGTACATATAACGTGTTCTCGTTCACATATGAACATGATATTTGTCACTGGACGTTAAACCCTAATTCGTCAGCATCATCCAATTGGTTCTTTTCTTCTTTTACTTAATCATATGTTGTTTACAAATCTCTCTTAAGAAGTAAACGGAAAGGAGCGAATGCAGCTACATTTGGTTATTTTAAGTTTCAATTAATTTTATTCCGTTTAGTTCCTTTCTACATAAGTGCAGAGGAGAACTACAATTGTCTATGGTGGCCGGTGAAGTCCATTTCGCGTTTTCGCGATTTCGCCTTTCATATTCTATAGGGCGAAAACGCGAAATAGCGAAAACGCGAAATCGCAAAGTCGAAAACGCGAAAACGCGAAAACGCGAAGTCGGAAACGAGAAATCGGTTTCACATTTTCGCGTTTTCGACTTCGCAATTTCGCGTTTCCGCCATATAGAATATGTAAGGCGAAAACGCTAAAGCGCTAAAACGCAAAATGGCATTAACCTGCCACCATAGTTGTCCGTATGTAAACTTCTAGAATTTGTCACCAATATAAGTACATCGCAATCCGTTACTGTTTCAACAGCCATCGGTGTTTCATGTATTTATTCTTAAACAAGTATTATTTTTCTCTCGTTTTTAGCAATGTATCACTCTCTACTGTCCTTATATATTATTCTATATTCTGCGTTTCCATCCAGATTCTCGTGTATACCATGAGGGTCCGGATTGGGGGTTTTGTTGATTTCTGTACTCTTTAAATTGTTATGTCATTTTTTTTCTACATTTTGTTTATCTTACTCATTATTCTTTTTTTCTTTTCATATTTTTTCATCCCAATATATGTTACTTACTGATGTTTAGTTACATTACGACGTTTATCTCTGATTTATATATATTGGTTACCAATGTAGATGACGTGTCATGCATGACAATTAAGCAGAATCAACATGCGATCTAGTGGTGATTATAGAATAATAAAACACATAAAACAATCGCAGTGTATATATAAGCATTACTAATTAATCATGAACTTCGCACCCCAAATATTGAAATAATAGAAAATTCAAAAATTTCACCCCACCCCAAAACATAATAAAATAACCAGCGTGTATACAGGACCATACAGTAAATATAAAATTAAATATTTGTGAATAACTCCTTCCCCTTAAAAGATCCCTCCACCTTTTCCCTCGACTTCTGATGTCAAATATCTTGTTTTCATTTCTTTTTTTTTTCTATTCTTTTTATTAATTCCAAGAGAAAGACGTATACACCAGTACATAAACAATGGTTGACAACTTGAAATATAAACAACGGATAGATCTATTTAAATAACGATTTAAATTTTCGCGGCATGGTAACATTTCTATATTAAGACTTCAGGTATGCGCATGCGCAGTTGTTTTTGTTGCCAAAGTTTGAATATCCGCCAACGAGACCACAAGTGATTTGTGCAGAGTTTTTATCAATATCTTTCCTCTATACAGCTTTTACATTTTTATCGTAAGTATTTATATTAATTGTTGTGATTACGTTATCGTATTTTAGAAAGGTGAACATATCATGTTGTTATGAAACTGTACAGTACTGAAAAGTTGAAATTTTACACGTGAAAAAGGGGGATGTTTAGGAAAATCTATGGATTGACCTTAGGATCAGGATCAGGATAGCATGTTACCATTCCCAAGATATCTTGCAACGTCTCATGAATTTTTATCATTGACTATTTGAAATCATATGATTGAATCAAAAGTGAAAAGAAATTTTAATCGGATAAAAAGGGGGGCTTGTTTACAACTTTGGGATGGACAGGTCAGAAGCTATATATCACTCACTAAGTTGAACCTTTAATTTTACTGTCAAAATTGAGGTAGAGTTTGGACAAGGTAATTAAACATAAAGGGTGTATGAGGGTGGTAAAAAGTTATTTGCATTTATGGCCTTTTTATTTCACGTGTTTCGACATGCATTATTTTTGTTTCCTCTTATTTATTTTCCGTGTTTCGTCTGGGTACTCTTTAATTTCTCGTGCTAGTCCAACATTCAAGATAAAAAAAAATAAACCAGGACTTAATTCGAAGTCCAGTCGGGAGATTGTTTTAAATTATGTGTTCCCAGGACATTAATTGCGATCAAGTTATCTTTTCCCGATTCGGATGCAACAAGCAGAAGCGAAAAGGTGACTGCAGGGTCTTCGTGTCCATAATCATGACTGTGTGATCTCCAATAACGACTGAGTATTAACTTCTAGTACTTTTTCCTTAGGCATAGTATTCATGATTTAATTTTTCGTGCTTCCTTTATCCAAATTTTTATTTTCAGTGCAGTGTTTTTTTTTTAATTTTTATTTCATGTGTTTCCGTGTGAAGAACCCCCTTTACCATCCTCGAAAATGTCAATTAGTCAGATATCCATGCCGCAGCACAAGTAATACAGAAAAAGACATAAGTGGATAAACCTTCAATTTGTTCAAATTAAAATGTAGTAGTTAGGATTTTCTTGCAGATTATACCTAAGTCCTTCTAGTCTATCTAAAAGGAAATGTAGTTGAGACTTCAAAGGACAACTGTTATTTACTTTAGTTTTCACCGGTTCTTATGCTTTTTATTTACACTTGAAAGTAATATCATTATGAAGTTAAAATAGTTAAATGTGTTGAACAGAATACAACTTTACAATGTTATAACTTTTGATTTTGTAGATGTCATCATGAAGACCTAGATGGAATCACGGAACAGCAATTCAAGTGTCTGAAAAAACAATAAACTTTCTAAAACGGGCTCCAAAAAGACAAGGTGTGAGAAAAAAGAAGTTGAAGTTTCACTATTAATAAATAAAAAGTTGAAGTATTAATAACTAAATTTATTTTTAATTTTATCGTATTGAATATTTCTCTATAATCAGTGGTTGGCCATTAGAATACATAGGATAGGAAGTGTCCGAACAGCAAACTTTGTTCCATATTTTGACCACTCAGATATTTCAAATAGACATTGAGCAAAATTTGTGTATTAAGGGTTGTGAGCTTTCGAAATCAATAATTCTCTTGGATGATAATTTGTGTTGTTGTAAGCATGTTGTTAAATGTTAAAAAAATCTTGGTGGTTAAATTATGGTTCGTAGGATATCTCTCAACACCCATATGTGTTATTCAGTTGATTGGTTGTTATCATCATCATTGTCAAGCCATGCTCTCATCACACGAATGTGGTCACTCAGTTTTATTGTTGAAAATTACTGATATTTTACAAGTAATTGGCAGTCAATGGCATCTACATTTACATTGTATTAAAAGTTTTGTGCACCCAAACACTTTTTATTGTTGTACCTATTGTTAACAAGACAAACATCAACCAAAGAACATTATTTATATATTTTTGCGTTACCATACAGTCTTCAACAATGAACTAAAGAACACACCATGTCAAATATAACCAGACAATGACTTTATTTAAAGATAATCAATTTTGTTTTGAGATTATTTTTCAAACTTGGGTCTAATGGAGCAGTTATTGGATCAGGTTTCCTGAGGCAGAATGTTGCTATGGCGTTTTGCATATTGATCGCCTAGAGAAGACAATAGCTTGAACATTGCTATAGTATAAAATTATGGACTGCAAGACAAAGAAAATACAGGATGAATGAAACATATTTGTTTAGGTGGAAACACAGTTGATCACAATCACTAACCAATTTTGATTCCGTGTTGAATACTAGTATTGTATTCACCCTGAATTCAATCTGAATTCAACTTAAGCTATTGGTTGAAACAATGTTGAAGCAACTATTATTCTATATAGATTCAATGTTGAACATCAATGTTGATTCAACATAGGATTTCAACGTTGATACAAATTTGCAAAATCTAATAATAATTCAACATTGATTCAACATAGAAAATAAACATTGATTCAATGTTTAATCAACGTTGTGTGCCTGGTGGGAAGCAACATAAAATTAAACGATTTTGTTACGCATTTTAAAAACTTAGTTTCAAAAGAAGAATTTGACGACAGACCGGAAGTACAAGTCAGTAATGAAGTCATTTATGAAGAATTGGATCGACCTTTTACGGAGTAAGAAAAGTTTTTGTGTTAAAAAATTGAAAACTGAAAAAGCAACAGGCTACCACAATCTTTGAAATGAATTTTTGAAGGAGTGTAAATTAGCCCTACTGCCACTGTTATGTAAACTTTTTAACGTAATACTTATTACCGGTTGGTTTCCTGAAATATGGGTCAAGAGTGTTTTAGTTCCGCTATTTAAAAAAGGTCAAGTTGATGATACAGGAAATTACAGAGGAATTTCGCCTGTGTCTCATGTGAAATTGTTTACTTCTGTCATTAATACAAAACTATTAAACTGGTGCAAAGAATACAGTATATGGACTGACGCGCAATTTGGATTTGTCCCCAGATATGGTACACACGACGCAAGTTTTGCCCTTCATTCTCGTAAAGGAAAACGTCTTTATTGTAGTTTTATTGATTTAGTCAAAGCTTTCGACAGTGGGTCACATTATGTTTTATGACAACAAATATTAAAATGCGGTATTAGTGGAAATTTACTAAATCTTATTAAATCAATGTATTCTAAGTTAAAAACTTGTGTTAAATTAGATGGTGAATTTTCAGATTTCTTTCATTGTAATGTTGGCCTAATGCAAGGCTAATCATTATAACGTTTTTTTATATGCAATTTATGTAAATGACATAGAAATTGGGTTAATTAAACAAGGAATAGAACCATATGAAGTAAAATTGTTAAATCTTTATCTTTTTATGTACATGTATGCTGATGATACAGTTGTCTTCAGCAAAAGTATTTCTGAATTACAAAAAAATGATAGTCACTGTATATAATAGTTCATACAAGAATGGTCTTGACATTAATCTAAGAAAAAACAAAATAGTTGTTTTTCGTAACAAAGGTGTACTGAAAGAGAACGAAAAATGGTATTTGAAGGGTAAAATGATAGAAATGTGTGTTCAGTTTGTATATCTTGGTTTGTTATTAAACTATAACGGTACTTTTACTGTAACACAGAAAACACTATCTGAGCAGGGTAGAAAGGCTACATTTTGTTTATTGAGTAAGATTTATGATGATTGTTATAACACTGAGACTTTGATATCCTTATTTGATACATATGTAACAAGTATTGTGAATTATGGTTGTGAAATATGGGGTTTCCATAAGGGGTCTGATATAGAAACGCATCATTTGTACTACATGTATTTAAAAAGAATTTTGAAAGTGAGAAAAACGACTGTAAACCATATGGTGTATTTTGAACTTGGGCGTTTACCATTGTATGTAAATAGATATGTAAGAATAGTACGTTACTGGTTGAAGTTATTAGAATCTAATAATTGCATATTGAATAGTATTTATGAAGACATGTACGAATCTAGTTTTGTTAAACCGAATGATAAACTCAATTGGAGTTGTAAAATAAGAGACATACTAAACAGGTATGGATTTAATGATATATGGTTAGCACAAAGTGTTGGAAATAGTCACTTATTTTTGCATGAATTTAAAAAAAAGAATTGTTGATAATTATATAGCTGAAGGCTTGCGTTTTTTTTTTTAAATACTTCAAAATGTAATTTATATCAATATATACATGATGGACATACTTTGCAATTTTATTTGAATCGACCATTGAACAGTTCATACCAGTCATATGTAACTAAATATAGAATCAATTCAGATTCACTTAATGTAGAAACTGGAAGATACTTTAATATTTCCAGAAATGAGCGTGTTTGTAATATCTGTAATAAGAAAGTGATCGAAGACGAATATTATTTTATATTAGAGTGTGATAAGTATGTAAATGTTAGAAGTAAATATATTAAGATATATTATTATAGAAACCCATCTACCTTCAAATTAGTTCAATTACTATCTGTAAGAAAAATTAAAAAATTAAATAATCTGGGTAAATACCTGTATGAGGCAGAGAAAATTCGTCACACTTAATTTTTTTGTTAAATGTACTTTTATTACCAATGTAAATTGTATGCCAAACTCCGCTATACATTAATGCTGTATATGTATATGTAAACTGTCTGATTTGTGTATGTACTTTTAATCCTATGAGCTGTATACTTGCTTACGGAATAAAGAATTATTAAAATTGAGAATGGAAATGGGGAATGTGTCAAAGAGACAACAACTCGACCAAATAAAAAACAACAGCAGAGGGTCACCAACAGGTCTTCAATGTAGCGAGAAATTCCCGCACCCGGAGGCGTCCTTCAGCTGGCCCCTAAACAAATATATACTAGTCCAGTGATAATGAACGCCATACTAATTTCCAAATTGTACACAAGAAACTAAAATTAAAATAATATAAGACTAACAAAGGCCAGAGGCTCCTGACTTGGGACAGGCGCAAAATGCGGCGGGGTTAAACATGTTTGTGAGATCTCAACCCTCCCCCTATACCTCTAACCAATGTAGTAAAGTAAAGTATTACATGTATTTAAATAATCACCTGGTACAATTGACACGTTCCAGTACGCTTGACTGGGACATTTAATCCGATAATTACCTTGTGTATTAACCAAACAGAAGGTGAACATATGATCGACATATACAGATGGATGCAGTCCTAACCTGTACAGCAAGCTAACTTGATAACCAGTCATTTGGACTGGTCAAAGTTAACCTGTGACCGGATTTATGACTCCTCTGACCAAACAAACAGAAGGTGAACATATGATCGACATATAGGTCGACCATGGCCACCATAAATTTTATGGTCGACATCCTTAAGACAATGTCACGGGTAGTACTGTAGGTCATCGTACTGCATAGTGAGCTATAAATCATGTAAAAGGTCCCGAAATGACTAAGGTAAAACAATTCAAACGAGAAAACTAACAGCCTAATTTATGTTAAAATAAAAAAAAATGGATGAAAAACAAATATGTAACACATCAACAAACGACAACTACTGAATTACAGGCTCCGGACTTTGAGCAGGCACCTACATACAGAATGTGGCGGGGTTAACCATGTTAGATTTATTTGAGTGATTTAATTGGAATTTAACTTGTTTCTAACTTTGGGATAACAATTTGGTTTATGTATTCTCTGCTCAAATTCCTCTGGTTACAGTTAATGTATGTTCAGTACAACAACAGGGTAGACTATAAATCAAAACGTCGGATACAGTTTGAAGACTGCAAGTAGAAAACAGTATAATGTTATGAACGTTACTAACTACATCTAAAATGTTCAGATGTTTTTACATAGTTTCTTCCTGTACGTGTATGTATCGCCTTTACATTTGATTCCAAAACGACAAAACATCACATCGAAGGACATTAATGTAAAAAAAATATAGAAGATTAAAGAGATAAATAAATATAAACATGATAAATATCAATCTGTGTATCATTTGCGAAAAGATAGTTCTGTCTATTTAAATGTGTTGTGTTATTGGTTACTATTTTTATTGAACTATTTTTTTAGTTGAAATATTTTAACGGACATCGATACGTTTACTAAATGTTAAATGCTTATCACATTACAAAATTGAGTATTGGCAGTTTTAAAATAATTGCTATACATTTATAATGGTTATAGAAATTGACAGATGTATGAAGTCAGAAAAGTAGAGCTAAAAAATTAATTTGTAATTATCCTGAAAAATTTTGTGAAAGAGACGACAAATAGTTTTTTTTTCTCTACTAATTATTGACATCATTGTTTAAGTTTCGATATTGATTTCTGTTTAATACAAACTCACAAAAATTCCTTTCGTGATCAACTAGTATGATAAGTGCACGGTTTTGTATAAATTCAAGTTTTCTGTCGTACTTCACATGAAAAGTATGATGGTCAATTTAACCCAAAAAGACACAAAGATTTCTATGTGACTGTCATACCTATAAACATGATAAAGGTTTAAAAAGCTATAAAACCAAATGTATTCCTCCAGTTTCTTCAACAGGATATGCATTCACCAATACGACAGTTGCTTCCATTCGCTAGATTTTTTTTAAGCTTTTATTTTTGCCGTTTGATAAGGGACTATCTGTTTTGAATTATCCTAGCAGTCAACTATGTGTTTCTTCTTTTACCTTTTACTCTTGAAATGCTGTAACTTATTTATTATATAATTTTACAAAAGGTTAGATTTCAAAGATATCCTTAACAGATTACTGGATTTTGCTATGACTCCCTTAACTTTAATTTATCTCTTATATACCTCGTTTGGAGCGAAGCTAGTGAACATTTGAGACTCTCTGAAATAATTGTCCATAATTCATCATTGATTGACGAATTTACATCAAGAAAACAGGCATCCCCATGTGAACCAATTGATTTCATTTGAAAGCCTCTGGCCTTTGTTCATGTTGTTAGTATTGTATGATTTTTAATTTTAGTTTCTTGTGTATACATCGGAGTAAAGTATGATGTCCATTATCACTGAACTAGCATACAATTTCTAGGGGTCAGCTGAAGCACGCCTCCATGTGCCGGATTTTCTCGCTACAATAAAGATTCATTGGTGACCATGGCTGTTGTCTACACTTTGGTCGAGTTGTTGTCTCTTTGACATATTCCCCATTTCCATTTTCAATTTTATTTGCAACAACTCATTTATTTTTTAAATGCAATCTATGTATTCTATGCGACTTTTATACAAGTTTGAAGTCTAGATAGCTATAAAACCAATGTTAACAACTTTTTATTAACTTAAGGAAAATATCTTTGCCAAGCCAAGAATATGAGAACTGCTTTCCATTCGTTTCATGTTTTGTCAATTGATAAGAAACTTTCCATTTCCATAGGATTTCGGTTCGTTTGTTATTTTAATATTGGACACAATATTCCGGGTCTTGTATTTTCTAATATACCTTCATTGATAGAGATTTGCTGCTCACAAGGAAGCTACCAAACACGAATTATAAGTGATAGAAATGTATCATCACTTCGTTCATTATATGGACGCCATCACGAGTTGATATATTTTATTTCTGGACATGATGTTGTCAGTTTATTTTTAAATTAATGAGTTTGAAAGTCCCTACGGTATCTTAGACATCTATATTGATAATAACATTGCAATAAATGAACAACATGATGTTTTGTTTCTTTTTTTATTGTTAATGTCATTAATGTTATATTAATAAATAAAGAAATTTCAAAATTTTCAAAAGATCAAAATACCAATATTTTTAATTTCAGCAGAATTTGGCTTTCTTTTATGCTTGTTTTTATAGTTAGATAACTCCCTACCTTTCTATAAATTTATACATCAATGGCTTTCAAAGATTTGTTTAGCGTTACTGATAAACATGATCAAGGTACATCGAAATTACTATAAAAGCATAACGGTATTTCCAAAAAAATGGACAAGCAGCATAAGCATGTGAGTGTGTTTAAACAGTGTCTTTTTTGTCATTTACCTTCTCCTCTTTACCTGGTCAGGTGAAAAACCAGAGATGACACTAAATCAAAATTTCAGGCTTAAATAACCTGAATGCAGATAATGGTTTTTTTTTTACAAATACCCCCTTCTAAGTTGATATTTGTCAATTAAAAAGTTTTTGAGCGAAATTAACAAATATCTTCAAAATAGGTTAATATTTCGATTTTACCTACCAATACTTCATTTTAATCAAATTTTGTTGTTTTTTTTCTAAATAAGCCCAATGCGTTTTAGAACAATTTAATTTCATCTGATAAAAATGATTTCCCTAGATATTAGTCGTAACAATTCATTACTGTTTTCTTTTCCATTTTGGATTGCAGATTTCATTAAGTACAAAATGCTTCTCACTAAATCCATCTACAAATTAAAAAAAATGACATTTGTTTTCAATTTCATTTAATTGTAATTTCCTTTTTTATATATATATTTGCCAATAACGATAATTCAAATTTGAAACGAACAAATATTACTTGCTTGTTAGCATTACAATTAATATTAATACTTTTGAATCGGATGAAATTTATTATTTTGTTTTGCTGAAATTTTGATTGGACGAAAATATCAATTCTCCATGAATATTAAAGACAACATCTTGATTTATTTATCGAGACATTTTTGTTCCGTTCTGTCACTAAATAAAATGGGACATATTTCTTTTTCCTTTTCCTTTTTAATGACAGTACTTACTGTCTTTACCATAAATGTTGAATTATTTGAATTCAAAGGTGTACTGTTTACGGTCACTAGAAACGAAACAATGACGGCATCACTGTATACATCAGACGTATATTCTGAATCAGTTTTAATGTGTATAGGAATGTGTTCTTTAGAGGAAACCTGTTGTGTGGCTAGTTTTTCTGTAGAAACCTCAATTTGTCGTCTTGATAAATCAGGAAATTGTTGTGTTGTAACACATAATGTTGCTGGATGGAAAGCTATACAAAAATATTGTAAGTTAAATTGAAACTTCCTTATAACATTGCATACCCTTTTGACAACATAGTCACAAGTTAATAAAAATTTGATGAGAATCTTTTAGCTTGAAATAAAATTATCATCGGCATTTTTTTTTAATATTTGCCTTTTTCAATAGAATTGACATTCTAACAGGCATCAGCATCAGATCAACAATAAAATGATATGAAATTGAAATTTGAACAATATGAACACATTGACAAACATTTTCATATTTTGATTAGGACTAAGGTCAGTAATAAATATTAGGCATACAATTGAGAATGGAAATGGGGAATGTATCAAAAAGACAACAACCCGACCAAAGAGTAGACAACAGCCGAAGGCAGTTTGATTGTAGTCTTTGTAGATTTTAATGAGTTGTAGTATACAAAAGGTTTATTTTAATTGCTGTGATGGGAGGGTTAATCGTCAATTCCGAAAGCCTCATTATGACATCAGAAAAACAACGTCGTTTCGTGTACTTGACTATGCACGTACGCGTTATAAGTTTGTTTCATGAAATAAAACACGTTATATAAATTTCCCAAAAAACAATTAATACTTCAAACAGTGCAGAGTAATAACTTGCAAGAATACATCGATGATCGCTCAAGTAATCTCTTCGGGGGATCTTCAGACGCTATCATAAACGACTTAATATAAATATGTTTATAATTGTAAATTATCTGTCGAAAATACTTTGATATTACGAGTAAAAAAACATGATATTCCACCCAAGGAATTATTATTTGTCAAGATATGTCATAATGTTTTTCACATTCATCATGTTCGTGGCAGAACAAATCATTAATGTTGATACAGGTATCTATGATAAATATATCCCGTACAATTTATATGTGTCGTATCAAACATTGTATCACAGCTTTTTTGTTCACTACGATACTGTTTAATTGTCATGGCGTGACATATTCGTGTAGGCTCTAACGAAATCAAGGGATTTAGAACATGTACAAGTACATGTGTCGCTAACTATTTGTTTTTCGTCCGTATATTGGGAATCGTTTTGAATATTCATCTTTATATTCCACAAATGTTCAAAAAATCAGACCATTCAGGTTAATTTCAGATTTTTTTTATAATTTGATAACATGAACGGTTCAATTTCTGCAGCACCAGGTTTGCATTCAAATATAAAATGTATACTCAGTGAGGATCGAGGCGAAAATATTTGAAAATCTAAAACTCATCAACCAAAAAGGACAAACAGTATAGCCAAATCCAGGAAAAGAATCGGAGCTTCTTTTTTTTAACTTGGCACTTAATTTTTCCTTTTGAGTTTTGTGGTTTCTGCTGTTATTTATATTCTATAAATAAAGAGGATTACTATTTTATGTATGTTTCAGTTCCACCTGAGTGTACTGATTGTGTCAGCTTCAAAATGTCTTTGTACAAAGTTATTGAAAATGTAGCAACTTGGCCAGAGGCAAAGGTAAAGTATAAATTTCCATTTGTATATAAATAACATTCTTATAACATGTGTATTTGTCTTTATGAACAAAATTTGATATACATCAATGACGTTTCTTAATTTTACTGGATACTCGTATTGTCTGGAATGGTAGACCATTTCTGTTGCACTTGTGTTTCTGCCATCTTGTGCTTTCCATGATATCATATTATTTTCGTAATCATACTTTAACCTTTTCTTTATGGATACGAGTTCAACTTTATTTTTATCAGTATGCCTATCTCATGTGTATTTATTTTTCAATAATCTATGTCCTTAGGGATGACATCAAAAGTTCAATGAAGGATAAAAAACTTAATTCACATAGTTTTTTCACTGACCCCCACACCCCCCCCTCTTAACTTAATTTTGGAAAAATTGATTGACCAATAGGGATATATGTAAAATCGATTTTAGATTAACAAAACTTGCAGCAATGTTGACCCCCCCACCCCCAAACTATTTGAATGACGTTTTTTATCCTACATCGATCTTTTGATGTCGTCCCTTACTTAATCCGAAAGTATATTACATATAGTGTTATGAAAATTAAAAATTAAGTAAAAATTGTGTCTCAACTAATGGGCAAAATTAATAAAATAATATCAAGACAACACCAAACTCAACGGTTTAATTCAAAAGCAGGACGTCCATACAACCTATGTTTATACTATATCAACCAACGGAACGAACAGTAAACAACCTTGTATACATGTCGTGCGTCCGTAGCATCTCTTTTTTTTCATCAGGAACGGTCAAACAAATGAAAAAAAAGAATAAATACATTGAACCATTTAGAGCAGGATCTGCTTAACTTTCTGGACCACCCAAGATCACCCCCAGGTTTTGATGGGGTTCGTGTTGCATGGTCTTTAGTTTTCTATGTTGTTCTGGTAGACTATCATTTTTCTGATTGTCTTTTTCATTTTAGCCATGGTGTTTTCACATTATTTTCGATCAATGAGTTCTAATGGCCCTATGGTATCTTTGCCCCTTTTATAGATCTATATGACAAAAGTGAACAACAAATTATAGCAGATATGTCTTAAGTCAACATTGGCAGTTGATGTATGGACCTTAGTTTCTGAAACATTTTGTATTCTTAACTTTATACTCTGTTACATTACAACCAATAATTACTGTTCTTGATGTTTCACATTGCAGAATAATTGTACATGTATTGGAGGACATTTGGCTGAGGTCGAAACAGAGGCTGAAAACGTGTTTATAACGAATGAATTGTTTACAAGAAACACTGCAGGTATTTTAAACCTTTAAATATTTAGTTCTAAATAATTACTTATCTTATACATGTTATAATTAAAGATATATTCCACGAGCGACAGACACACAAATTAATTCATCAATGCACGAAGTGCATGAGCATGATGAGTTGATTATCAGTTTATGCAGTACAAAAATGAATATTTTTGTAGATAAGTTATATCATGGATTACTTCTTTTTAAACATTTAGACATTTAATCATGCTAAATGAAAAAAAGTACACGAAAATATAAATACCAAAATACCTAACTAAAAGAAAATTCAAAACAGAATTATTTTATCATCTTGTGGCAAAGCTCAAATACATCAAACAAATGGAAAACAACTGTCATATTCCTGAAACGAATACTATCATTTCCGTATATTGAAAATAATGGACGAAGTTTTGTTAAATGAAACAAACCAAAGCTATATCATCGACAACGTATTGAAGATACCTATTGGTTGGTGTATGACGTTAGAGTAGCAAACAATTAGATGTGTTTTACATGTGAAACTATATGTTTTGTCTCACTGAAAAATCCCAGAAATTCATTGCAACAAAAAAAAAAATTCTGCACCATGTAATACACATTCAAAGATATACTGTAAATCATCTTATTTTTGAAAATACTTGATTTTGCGATTGGCCTTTTCTATCTCATTTCGCGGCGATTTAATTTCGCGATTTTTAAATTTGCTGGATGTAGAGCATCTTGTTTTTTTGCATTATTGCATCAATGATGATTCTTGTGTAGACAAATTATATCTAAGGAACCTTTGACGATTTTAAGTATAATTTAAAATGAACGAGAACTTGATATTATTTCTCATAATCTTATTATTGTTTTGTTTGTATGAAGTAAGTTGATGAATTAACTGTTGTTTTTGTCAATATCAATGTCATCTATGTCACGAAGCTTGATAAACAAGTAACATCAGATATAGTTCCTTCTGTTTCATATCTTGAATTCATCAAGAAATTAAAAATGGTATTCGGTTGAGAACAAAACGTTACGAAAAAAGAGATGAGTTCAGTTTCCGGTTGGTTAACTTTCCATATCTATGAAGCAAATTCAAAACCAAGTGGTTGAGCTAAAAACAAACCTTGTAAAATTTATGGACGCCGCCATGAGGTGTATGACCGATATGTTTCAATCATCTTGATCACAATTATATATACCTTTTCTTTGAATGTAACCTTATGCATCACACTTTCCCAAATGATTTTATACTTGCATGAGAAACACTTCATGAGGAACAAGGTTTGCTTATCCTTCCATTGCACATAACATTACCTCGTGATTTATGCTGATTGCTGCTCAGTTTCCTATGTCCATAGTCTTTGATCGATTTGTTGTGAAGCTCGTTTTATAGGGTACATAAAGGTATGAGCAAACCATGTTCATTCAAGCAGTTAAAACAATTTATTGCTATACGTACGTACAAAATCTTTTGTTTATTTACAGCCCACAAGATTCACTTTTATAGGACGTTGTGATTGTTTTAAAAAGCATAAGCTTTCAGATTTGACAGTACGATGACAAAATTAAATAGTCATGAAATGGCTAGATTTTGATAGTGTTCATCGCAACCATTTTTATTTGTCATTGCTCTTAAATCTCAATTAATAAGATATCCATTTTACACATGGACATTTATTCAAGAATGTTTTTTTTAGGTCATGGATACTGGTTAGGAGGTTTCAACTTTAACAACGACAGTGATTTGGAATGGATCAGCAAACCAAATGAAAAGATGTCGTACACCTATTGGGTCCCTAATGAACCAAATCATCCATCTATTGAAAATTGTTTAATGGCCTTTAAAGGCCGTAATTTCAAATGGGTTGATGGATATTGTTACTCGAAGGGTGCTTACATATGTGAGTTCAAAGACTTCAACAAATGAACATGGAGTAGTGGTGGCTAGACAATACATTCAATCTAGCGAGTCATCGATTGTATGCGATTTTTAGAATTATTTTTTTTCATATTTAGATTATGTTTGCATGAATAAAGCTTTTTAAGAGAACCCTTTTTTGTATAAACACTTCTAACCCTACAACTTTTTTTCAAAATCAAACAATGTACATGTATTATGAGTGCAGTGTCCTAAATTATAGAAGTGATATATGTCGGATATAAATAGAGCACAGGCAACTTCACGTCTGCATGTACATGTATTTTGAACTTTGCTTTACTATGTAACATTCAAATATGAAATATCAGGTGAATACTGTGAACAAACTAATTTTCGTGGATACTTTATTTCGCTTTAAGTCCTACCAAGCCTTTTTCTGGCCGATATAATTTTGCAATTTTAAAACTAGTTTTATGTAGTTAGCAAGGGAAACATAAATGTTATATATATTCGGGACGATTAATTTTCGCGGAATTGTTCTACTTTTTGTAAACTTTATTATATTAAATTCTATTTTAAAGGTGTAACACCACTAATTCGGGCCCGGCCAGAAAGCACATACCAGAAAGTAGTACATATTTAACACAAAATAGTTCCTACGCATGGACATAACTTAAAAAATATTTAGAGTATTTTATTAATTTTGGTATCAAATGAAAGCTGCATGCTGGTGATCATTGTAGAACAATTTTTGACTGATAAATTTGAATAATAAAAAAATGGCATGAAATTTAAAAAGGAGGGTACATTTTGCCTTTTTGTCAGATCGGAAGTACCTGTTTTGATACATCCGAAGTTCCGGGAACCAGTTCTTTCTTATATGCAATGTAAGGTATGTTGATTTTTTTCAGTACAGGACACCAGAAGGTGTTGCTTTGACATGCAATGATTGTCACTTTATTTGAACTTAAGATAAAAGAGCTGTGATCACACGAAATTGAGGAATTTAACATAGAAAGCAATGGGGCCATTAATTAGTGGTGTACTTCCTATTACAGAGAATCTTCAGAAATCCAATTTTTAGAAGTTGTATCTATTCCAATGAAAATAAGTCAAATTTGATGCTAGTAATCATGTTTCATCATCTTTTTTTGGTGAATCATCCTGTTTATAGGAAATGTAAGCTCTTAAATTGGCATACTCAAGTATTTTAGCCTTTTATGGTCACACAACATGCATGCAGTTAAGACTTGACTTCAAGTTCTTATTTTTGCATTTTTTATGATTGAAATCAATAAAACATGTGTTTTATGACTTGCATATGGTACAACATAGCTATTGGTCAAAATAATCCTACGATTTTTCAAGTTTTATTGTGTTTCTTATGGTAGCCTTTTACAATCTAGGCAAATGGTATATACTCATATAAGAATTCCAAAATCTCACTGTACATGCAATTTTGAACCAGTTTAGCAAGTTATCTAGCTGAGGGATATATAAATTGCTCTTAATAATCTATGTTTTACCACAGAAGTAAGGTTTATACAAAAAAAAGGCCATTTTTTTTATTTGAAAAAAAAAGTGGGACAATATTCTCAATTGTGTCTTAGGTTTAGACTAATAATTTTTTATTTAATGAAGAACCTCTGATAAAAATATGACTATTGGTTAGCACAGAGCTTTCCTAATAGAAATTAATAAATAAAACAATAATATTGAGAATAAAAAAGGATTTTGGCCAATATACAATATCCATATGCAGTTTTCTTTGAATAACCCATATATTACTACCAGTCCAATTTGAGCTTAAAATTAGTAAAATAGTATTTGGACTAAAGCTTTATATGTTTTTTATTGCTTGGAATAGATCATAGAATGAAATAAAGTAATGCTCAAGTCAATATAACAAGTTTGGTTCTGTTATAGGTGTAACACCACTACTTCGGGCCCGGCCAGAAAGCACATACCAGAAAGTAGTACATATTTAACACAAAATAGTTCCTACGCATGGACATAACTTTCAAAATATTTAGAGTATTTTATTAATTTTGGTATCAAATGAAAGCTGCACGACTGGTGATCATTGTAGAACAATTTTTGACTGATAAATTTGAATAATAAAAAAATGGCATGAAATTTAAAAAGGAGGGTACATTTTGCCTTTTTGTCAGATCGGAAGTACCTGTTTTGATACATCCGAAGTTCCGGGAACCCGTTCTTACTTATATGCAATGTAAGGTATGTTGATTTTGTCAGTACAGGACACCAGAAGGTGTTGCTTTGACATGCAATGATTGTCACTTTATTTGAACTTAAGATAAAAGAGCTGTGATCACACGAAATTGAGGAATTTAACATAGAAAGCAATGGGGTCATTAATTAGTGGTGTACTTCCTAAAGTCGTTTTTCCAATTGATGGATTCAAGTTCACGATGTTTCGGACCTTTGGTTAACACATTTCGATAGGAAGTGTTATTGACAATGTTGGGGTCATCGGTAATAACATAGCCAGTTGGACTTTATTTGAATTGGGAACTAGAACAGGTACAATCAGGAGATTTAGACTTGAAGTCGTCAATATTGAGATCCTGCAAAACGTGTTTGTAATTAAAAATGTTGTACTGTTACTTCACTTACAAAGATTTGAGGATTTTTTTTTACGTTCAAAGCTATATACGAGCGCGAGACATTCTTAATGTGCATATACTGCATCCTGTGTTTCAGTGTTAGTTGGTTGGTGTGTGCCATCGTGTTTGCATTTCTGCCGAATTTATATTTTCGGGCTTTCTGTTACTCATACTGTTGATTGTATATTTGGTAAATACTGTCGAAATATGTATATACATATGTTGTTCCGCTTATTTGTTGGTAAACTAATTCTTGTATGTCTGATTTTGTTTAAGATCTTATAATATATGAACAGGTATAAGTTTAATGAGTATGTGTGCTTGACTCAAATATGTGTACTCTATATTTTGTCATATTTTCGTAATTCCTTTAAATATACATATCACATCATCATCGATTTTCCGTTTCAGAATCAAATGCATTCTAGGTATTATTTTCAAAAGCGTACACAAAAACGTTGAACTTTTGATTGGTTAAGCACGTTATAAACCATTTAAATTTAACGTAACGTTATTTTTATTTTAATGTACGAACAATGAGATTACCAATAGTCCTTAAGATTCTGAAACAGTCAATCTGTGTCTGAGTAGAAAGTTGATGAAACAGGGGTATGTCAAAGAACGTCTCGTTCTTTTTCTAAAAAAGTTCATCGGAAGGTACCAAGACCTTGTTGATAAATATTCCGTATCAACTTCTCAAATAAGACACGATGGTCTTGATGTATAGATTCTTCGTACTGATGTTGTTTATCATCTTAACAACGTGTTTTATAGTTCTTTCATTTGTCTTTGTTCTATTATTAATATTACTTTTACTGTTGAATGGTTTCATGTGATATCCGTTTCACGTGGCTCGGTACTTATACATCTCGTCTATGTGTTTGTATTGGCTTTCGTTTTTTTGTGGTTTGTTTTGTATTTGCGACTTTTTGTATTTCTTTTGTTCTTATAACGTGACTCTGTACTTTAAAAGATCCCGTCAGTATTATATTGTTCTATTATATGTCATTATGATATATTTCTATTATGAATTACAATATACGTTGAACCACAAACGTCAAAATCATTCAATCGCATAGTGGTATTAACTATTTTTGGATTCTTATAAATTCTATATATAACTTTTGGACTAGTTTAAATCTCGGTCTATTTCTTAAATTTATTCTTACATACTTTTGATTTTTTAACCCTGTTTGCTAACACTACAAACCATTAAAAGTCTGAAATGGCCTATATCTGTACTCGACTGTACTGATTTTTACTCGACCAGTCTGAATTCGTCTGAGATTTACTTGATAATACTCGACTGTAGTCTGAACCATACTTAACAGTCTGAATGTGTACTTGACCAGTACTTAACCATTTTATACTAGTCTGAACCGTACTCGACCTAGTCTGAACCGTACTCGACCTAGTCTGAACCGTACTGGACCTAGTCTGAACCATACTCGACCTAGTCTGAACCATACTCGACCAAGGCGTAAACATACTCGACCTAGTCTGAACCATACTCGACCAAGTCTTAACCAACCTAGACCTATTCTTTGTATCTATCAACTGAATTTTATCAATTTAGGATTTTTTTTGAAATAAAAATGAAATTTGAACAACAAATTGAAATTAAAAATTTCACAATAATCAATCATAATATAACGTCAACACAATATTAATCAACACGTACGTAAAAATATATATCAACTTTTAAAATATAAATAAAACAAGCTGATCACATAATCTTAAAAAAATGAATTGTGACTAACAAATGACTAATATTTTCAAAATTTATTCAAAATTTTATGAATACTTCGGAAGTATTTTATGGTAACTGGACTATTTTCACCATTTACTTAAACCTAGTAAAGATTTAGTTGAGTTGAATTAATAATGCAGTGAATGTTTTATTTTATTAATATATATATAAAATAGTATATAAAACAACTTAATAAATTCAAAAAAATGAGAGCTTAATTGTTTTGTTTTATTAAACCAAGAATTTAATGTAATCATGATAATAGAATTTCCATAGCAATCCTTGATAACCTTTTTAAAAAAAGTAACAGTAAATATTTATTTCTATTAATTTAAGTAATTTTTTTTGTCAAATTAAAATGGCATACAGAAAGCACTTTAGTATGTTCTAATTACCTCTGTCAATACATGTGTGTTTTACAGGTAAAACGAAAGCCCCATTTTCTTAAATTCGTGTATTACTTATCTAGTACATACATGTATATTTGAAAGGCCTTGTTATTTAACTTAAACAGGATGTTGCAATTTTGAATCAATGTTATTTAGAATTTAATACCTCTGACCAGGTGTGATCTTATTTATGAGTTTGCCACAAGCAGAGGTTATTCTTTGTATTTCATCACTAATCAGAAAAACTATTTTATTTATTTATCTAATATTATCCCTTTTTGATATAAGTTTTATATAATATATTTTTGTTCATCCTAAATATAATCATAGATATATTTCTAATATAAGGTTAAATTTTTTTATTAATTTTGTTGGCTGTTGTTAAATATGTCATTAAATAGAAATTTATTTTAACAGTTAAAAAAGTAGAGTTTTTTGGTCTAGTATGGTTCAGACTGGTCGAGTACTGTTCAGACCTTTGGTTAAGTATGGTTCAGACTGGAAAAATGGGTCGAGTACAAGTCGAGAATGGGTTAAGACTGTTTCAGACTGGTCGAGTAATAGTTCAGACTATTTTCAACGGCAAAGATAAGGGTCAAGTACGATTCAGTACAGTCAAGTATGGTTCAGACTGGGGTCGAGTAATGTCAAGTAAAAGTCAGACCAATTCAGACTGGTCGAGTAAAAATCAGTACAGTCGAGTACAGATATAGGCCATTTCAGACTTTAATGGTTTGTAGTGTAACATTCCCATGAAAATTTTAAAATTGTTTGTACACACATTGAACGACAAATTTATGTGACGTATAAAATTTTCTGACGTCAGACACTCAATAAATGTGTTCGTAGATAGTAGATGTTTTTGTGTTCTGTTAAATTGTTCCTTTTAAAATTGTTAAACGATGATGACTGATGTACCCATATTTTGACTATTATATTTATTATTGTGTCTGTTTATTTAACACATCAATGTAAAAATATCGGAAATTGATGAGACTGTCATTAAAGTGAGAGGGTTAGCGCTATAGAACCAGGTTTAATCCACCATTTTCTACATTTGAAAATGCCTGTACCAAGTCAGGAATATGACAGTTTTTGTCCATTCGTTTTTGATGCGTTTTGTTATTTGATTTTGCCATGTGATTATGGACTTTCCCAATTGATCTTCCTCTAAGTTCAGTATTTTTGTGATTTTACTTTTCACACACGGTTGAAGAAATGAATATTTTCGGTTTTTATGACTGGGTATCCTTATTTATTATCCTAATGAATGAATATTGATCGTACATTGTTAAACCACAAAACTCTTGTGGTCATATCACAAAAAGGTGTTTCTTTGAAAGGGGTCTATTTCATTCATGATTACGAAACAGCTTATACCAGAATGGTTCAATATAAAATATTCAGAATTATGAGAAACATTAACATATTTGTTTTCTTAACTTTTTTTTTTTTTTTTTTTTTGGTAAACAGCATAGATCTGTCTTTTTTTTAAATATCATTTCTCAACGGACGATATGCTATTAATTCTGTATCATATGTAAATATTTTAAATGAATACGTAGAAATTCAGAGAGATCTGTATAATGAAATATATTGTATAGTCCAAAACTCAATTCGCTTTGACTCTGTTTATCTGTACTGTATTATATATTATATCTCTTAGTACCAACCGGCTGGAAAAATAATTAACATTCAAACAAATGTTATAAAATATACTACAATATATTGAAGTTGATATTATAAAAGCTTAAAAAATCTAATAAACGTACCTCTATTTTTTTATCATTCAATTTATTAAAATTGTATTTTGTTAGTTTCTTAATTCTTTGTTTTATTATTTTTGACTTTTTTTATTTTTAACATTATGTTTTTTTATATTATTATTTATTAAAAATCTTTAATGTATCAGTATATTTGTTACTCATTGTCTTTATTCTTCAGATGCGATAAAGTAGTAAAAATGAGTACATGATATCAAGCATGTTGTTTTTAAAAAAAATGAGTTATTAAATTTACTATATTTAACTATGTAAAGCATTATACATATGTTATACAATATTATAGGAAAAGTCATACTTTTTATCTAAGTATCATTGCTGTCCGCTAAGAGGTATTTTTCGAAAATGAATTATGTGTTGTCATTGTGTTTATGTATGTGTTGCCTGGATTGAATGTACTATATAGTAGGGCTTACATAGGCTTTACCTGTTGCCCAATCTAATTGAATTCATTTGAAAAAAATAATGTTTAAACTAAATAATTTGAACATAATAAAGTTAAGCACATCATTTGAAATAAAATCCTTCTAGTGAACTTTTCGATCCTTTGAATGAACTCATTTTAAAAGGTTATCGATCCAACACAGTAATGTGGTCATTGAATATTGTTTTTTTATGTATAAACATTGATTTTTTAATCAGTAAATTTAAAACAACTTTATTATTATTCTTATATAAACATACACATTCACGAATGTACAATTTGTCGATACTTGTATCTCGACATTGCACAAGGTCTCGTTTTTCTCTGACTATTTATGATGTCTTTACACTAAATCCATTGGATGGTGAATGTGTACTGACTGATAATTAAGTCTAAGATGCATTATTTGTCTTTATAAGTTTTAGCAGCTGTGAGCTAGCTATCAGTAACTGCGAATGCTCCAATATCTGTACCAAGTGTCGTTTTGGGGATATCCAGGTACCCGGCCAAGTTCAATATGTGTTTTGTTAGATGTATATATATATGTATCCATCTGATGAGTTAAGCTTTTTTTTCAATTGATTTGTATAGTTCGTTTTTATATGCTTTTTTTACACCACTATCCAAGGTAAGGGGAGGGTGGGGATCCTGCAAACATGTTTAACTCCGCCACATTCTGTCCGTATATGCCTGTGCCAAGTCAGGAGTCTATGTTCAGTGGAAGTCGTTTGTTAATGTGACACACATATGTTTTTCGTTTATTTTTTGTAATAAATAAGACCGTTATTTCTGTTGTTTGAATTGTTTTTCATTTATCATTTCCGGAATTTTTGTGGCTGCTTATGTGGTATAGGTTTTGCTTATTGTTGATTGCCGTACGGTTAACTATAGTTGGTTATATCTACTGTAGATTTATTTATTTTCGGGTGTATCAATTTTCATGGATTGCTGAAAACTTGTTAATTCGTGGATGTTTGATTTCGTGGTTTTGCTAATATCTGTATGCAAAAACTATACCTGTGCCCACGAATCCCTTGAATAATAATGAATCCAAAGTATATCAATTTGTCTTTTGTGGAGAGTTGTAACATTGCCAATCATATCACATCCTCTTTTTTATATTTGCAGTTATTCTAATTATTTTTGTTAGAGATAATTGATTTGGTACAGTAGGCGGGAAAGAACAACAGCAGATTTCCTTCTTTTAAATGTCGGTAATCAGAAAATTAAGTCGTAGAGCCGTAAATTAAAAACCTTTGCCAAATTGATAATTAAAGCCGTTAGTTTTCTCGTTTGAATTGTTTTAAGTTGTTATTTCGGGGCCTTTTTTGCTGTCTATGCGGTATGGCCTTTGTTAATTGTCGAAGGCCGTAAGGTGGCCTGTAGTTGTTAATTTGTGTTTCATTTCAGTCTCTTGTAGAGAGTTGTCTCATTGGCAATCATACCACATCTTCAACGTGATCAACATTTTTGTGTAAGAGTTTTCCCACTACATGTCTTGAAAGACTAACCCACCTTCAGTCTTTTTTAAAAGTTATCTACACTTTTTATAGGAGTTGTCCCCTACTGTTTTGTAAGGGTTATTATCTATATCCTTTTGTTAAGAGTTATCCCCCCTTTACTTATTTGAAAGAGTTATTATCTACACTTTTTTGTAACAATTATTCTCATACACTTTTTGTAACAGCTATTCTCATACACTTTTTGTAAGTTATTCTCATACACTTTTTGTAACCGTTATTGTTTGTAACAGTTATTGTTTGTAACAGTTATTGTTATATATGTTTTGTGTAAGAGTTATCCCTCTATAGTTATTTTGCAAGAATTATACCCTACACTTTGTTTGCAAGAGTAACCGCATTACAATTTTTTGTATAACGACTTCTTTGCAGCATTTAAATTATTAGACAGGTGTCTCTCTAAACTTGTTCGATTGCAGGGGAACCTATTTTGATAAATAAAAGGTTGTTTGGAGGATGATGACTTAAGCAATATAAAACATTTACATTTATTAGCAAAAATCTAATCGGCAGCAAAATTGGCATCTTTAATATTATGTGTTATTGTTATGCAGTTAGTTATAAAGATACTAAAAAGTAGTCAAAAGCAATTGTCTGTCTTTTAACGAAATCCCTTTATTGAATATGAGAGCCAATCTCCAACACCCTATACATAGTTACCCGTGAGTTATCTGTTTCATGCAATCACGATAGTTAATTTATCAATGCAAAAATTATCTAATTAAACTATTTCGATCGGAAAAGTCTAACAATTCACTGGCATCCATGCATAAATAATATTTAACAAATAGCGATACATGGGTCAAAAAAAGACAAATGAATAGTACAAATGACCCAAATATTAAAAATAAAAACGTGAAGGACGCTTATCAAAAGAGGGACGAAAGATACTAAAGGGACAGTCAAACTCATAAATCTTAAACAAACTGACAACGCCATGGCTAAAAATGAAAAAGACAAACAGAAAAACAATAGTACACATGACACAACATAGAAAACTAAAGAATAAACAACACGAACCCCACAAAAAACTAGGGGTGATCTCAGGTGCTCCGGAAGGGTAAGCAGATCCTGCTCCACATGTGGCACCCGTCGTGTTGCTTATGTGATTACAAATCCGGTAAATAGTCTAATTCGGTAGGTCACATTTATGAAAGGGAAGGGGATTGTAGTTACGACGTAAGGAACATATCCGATATCATTTGTGAAACGGTTATTCCATAACGGTCAACCAACTCGTGATGGCGTCCGTAAAATTTACGAAGGGATGATTTCAACTTCACCATTTGGAACTCTTGGTTTAATAGCTTCCTTGTGAGCAGTAACCCTCTATCAAGAAAATACTGATAGCAAATGCAAGCATGGGAATATCGTATCAATTGGGAGATATATACCCCGCATGCAGGTGCTGCTGGAATGTTGCTACTTAGAAATGGAAAGTTCAATTGGAAAGCAGAAATCATCTCTTTTGTCGTAAAGTTTTGTTTTCAACCGACCCTCGTTGTCAATTTCTAGATGTAAGTCAAGATATGAAGCCGACTTAACTGTATCTGTAGTATCCTTTATCTCCAATTCGATGGGATAGATGCGTTCCACATAGTCACCAAATTTTGAATTGTTTAGTGAAAGAACGTCATCTATATAGCGGAAAGTAGAGTTAAAGGATATTGCTAACTTTTTATCTTTCTTCCTAAGAAGTTCCTGCATGAAGTCAGCCTCATAATAATAAAAAAAACAAGTCGGCAAGTAGAGGGGCACAGTTTGTTTCCATTGGGATGCCGACAGTCTGTTGAAAAACACGTCCTCCGAACGTTACAAATATGTTGTCAATCAAGAAACCAAGCATCTTGATAATATCGGTTTCAGAGAATTTTTTGTTTGAATCAGAGTGATTCTTTACAAAGTATGATTTATCCCTCCCTAAGACAAGATACTTGTATCTACGTTGGCCATTCTTTTTTATGAAGCAAAGTAATACCAACTCTTTCAATTTGTCTTTTAGTTTGGAATGTGGAATACTTGAGTAAAGAGTAGAAAAGTCAAATGTTTTAATACTGTTACAAGATGAAAGAGAGTAAGATTGTATGTACTCTAAAAGATCTTTGGAATTTTTAAGTATCCACATCTGATTCACGCCACCTCTAGAATAGGCAGTTTCACAATAACTTTGAAGCCCGTCTTTGATTGCTGATAAAATAGATGTTAATAATTTAGAAAGAGGTTTCGTGGAGCACTTGGAAGACCAGCAATATACCGTTGTTTGTAAGGACACTTATGTAGTTTAGGTATCCAATACAGTGATGGAAGATCCAGTTCTTCATCTTTGGTTGAAATACCAAAGGAACAAAGAACAGACCTATGATTATCCAGGATTTCATCTTTTGTAAGTGTCGTGCGGGTATATGTTGAGTTTCCAAGTGAATTGTCTATACCTAATTCGTTTATCAAGCAATTAATGTAGTGACTTTTACAGACAAAAACGATGTTATTTGGGGCTTTGTCTGCGGGGACAACAACATATTTATCATGGAGGTCGGATAAGTGTTTAGCAACATTTGGGTCTTTAAAGATTGACGTAGCATGGGCATTGATGGACCCATTCAGTTTCTTGATTCTGATTTGTATTAACGACCTCATTGCCTTAATCCATTCGGATAGAGTGTCTACGTCTTCCTTTTCACGTTTAGCCCATTGCCTCTCATAAATGCATAAGGTCGAATTTTTTTAATTTCGTTTGTTATTGATCACATGACTTGTGCAATGTCAAAAATGTATCCCAATAAAACTTGTAGCAACAGAGATATCCATAATTGACACGTCACCTCATTAGTTGAATTTCGCTTCTTTTTTGTTTTTATATTACTGAGAATGAATTATTTTTCTAAACCGGTGAATTTAAATGTCGTAATCGCAATCAATCAATTGATCTCTAGGGTCAATATTACTTTTCGTTCTGTAATAATATTTGGTATAAACATCTTTGTTTGTTTAAAGCATCATCGATTTTCAATGTTAATGATATAAATAAATATGAACTCATGGTACCTTTAATATTTCTGTATTTCTCTGTTCTGAATGTTCTTGCATTTATTGTACTGTAGTCCTGTTATGTAATATTGTCCTTCTAGTGATATATTTAACATTTGTAAATAAAAGATGCGAGATGCGGCTAGCCAAAAAACCAGGTTCAACCCACCAATTGTTTTCTTAAAATGTCCTGTACCATGTCAAAAAAAAGTTACTATCTGAAATAGAAATTAATCGTGACAGAAATGAACCCATTACAATTGTAAAACAATAGCCCTTTACGGGCCCTTGAAAGATTTTTATGCAGCATTGGTTTTGCTCGTTGTAAAAAATTGTGTAAGCGACATATATTTGCTTAATCTGCTTTTAATTTTCTCTCTTTTAATGAGCAAACCATGTTTTTATTCCATATAATAATAAATGCCTTATAATGCAAATCATGCAAGCATTATATCTGGTTGTTTTCTATAGCTTACTACTCACCAAACATGTACTTAACCAGGACAAAGCCAAAGTCTAGTACAATTTGCTTCTGTATACAGTATCTGTACGAATGCGAATCAATACGCTAGGTGGATTTCTTGCTTCTATTTGTTCTGTATTTTTGCCATTGCTCGTAGAACCTATTTCATTATAAACAATTGTTTCAGATTCATTTTCGACATTTTCAGACATTGTTCCAGATTTTGACATACGAATAAAACTAAATCGGCGAAGATAAGTCTAACCTTTATACAGTATACGTAATGTTAAAGATATTATCAGTGAATTATCTATTAAAATCTAGTTTACATTTTCGATTTTGAAAATTATATTCGTTGTATCTCTAGTGATTAAGTTGTCAGTACTTCATGTCGTATTGAACTTTCTAAAGTTCTAATTGATAATACCGTTTAATGCAAACGTAGTACCTTTGAAAACCATCCACTATTATTGAAGAACTGTAGTATATTGATTACAAAGACTGATGTGATTGATATAAGCATTATCTATTGTCTTTAAGTACATATATTTTTTTTAGTAAGACACATTTATTTAATTCTAACATAATTATGAACACCTTTAAAGTGTTCAAGAATCATAATTGTCATTTCAATTTATCCCATAAATAAAAGGCAAGTTTTACGAAATTCATTAGACCTTCTTTTCTTTATTAATGACTATCCTTTGACCTAATGTTTCTCCGTAAAATCAAATTTATTGTACCTCGTGTGATCATTGCCTTCTAGACAGTGGTACATTAAATGCACAAGAACAATTCTTAGATGTGTTTAATTATGACATAAGACAATAATAAACAATTCATTCACATAAGTAATGCAGTTCAAAACACATTTCATAGTAACATTGGAGGTCTGACTTACGTGTATACCGTATAGCGGGTACTTTTATCGGGGTGTATATTTTCGCTTATTTCAGCAGACAGAACAAATTCGCCAAAACAAATTCCGCCAATTTAAAAGTCAACATGCAAAGGTATAGAGAGAAACATTGAATCCGCCAAAGTAATAACCGCCATTTCGTATACCGCATTTAATGAAAATCGCGAAAATATATACCAACTAAAACAACCTGCTGCACGGTACATTACAAATATACTGCTTAGAGAATAGAACTTTTTTTTGTTTTGTTTTATCAATTACGAAGACCAAACAATTAATTTCAATTGGATTCCCAAGCAGATTACATATAAGATCAAACGTGTGGTACTAATTACTTTGAATTAATTAACACTATTCTTCGACTGACCAATACAATAGTAAGATTTTTATGTGTTATGTTTTATGTATACCGCTTCTGGATTAGAATCATGCTATTCAACATATTCACTTCTATTTTTTTTTTTTTTTTATCATCAAAATTCAATAATATCTTTTATACTTTTTCCAATTTATCACATTTTACTAATTTGGAATGTACTGTCTTAGTTTCAGCAGAAACAGTTTTACAGAAGAAACGTCAACACAAATCTAGTAGCATGTGTTTATTTTTAAAGTCATTACATTAGATATGCTGCATGTAGAGACTTCCGGAAAATTTGCGACAATAAGTATTCATTTCTTTCAAAGTTTGTTCTTAAACATTATTGAAAAGACTAGCATATCTGTAGCCTTAAATTGGTACTGTTAATAGTATTGTCGTGTACGAATGGTACAGCAACCACTAGAGCTGAATTATTTTTTCAAAGATATAAGTCAGTTCAATTGATAAAAGACACACTTAGAGACAGCTATTATGTGTAAAATAATACCGAAGTATTGCCATCCTCATCATGGATTATGGGTTTGGTCACATATAATATAGTTACAAAAGACTTGAAGTGTTTTTTAAATAAGAAAATTTATAAAAAGAACTTTTAATCTTGATATTTATTTAAGGATAATTAAACATTTTTTTATAATTGGATTTATAATTGTCTATTGTCGATTTTTAATTAAACAAATAACATGTGACGGTCTCCTTGTTTTATAATTTTTTGTGTTTTAGAGAATTTGCATTCGAAAAAACGTGTCACAAGCAAGAAACTGTCCTTGAAAGAAAAATATTGAAAAATATGTTTTTGCCTGTTTTTGTATTGATGTTTCTTCTTCGTTTTGACATAATCATTGCAGAAAGTTTTTATTTTAATGGTGAGCAATACATCGTAACGAAGGACAACACAATTAGTGTATCCAAAAATTCGTATGACGTCGTTTCTGAAACTCTTGCAACCTGCGCACTAATGTGTACACTACAGACGAAATGTTGTGGTTGTAGTTTCTCTGTAAAAACTTCAACGTGTCGTTTAGAAAAATCCGATAACTGTTGTCTAAGAACGTCTACAGCTATTGGTTGGAGTATTTTAAGAAGACACACCAGCTGTAAGTTCAATGATAACGCATTTTCTATATTCACAGACCTAAATAACATTCCGTAATAATATATTGATACCATAAAATATGTACAGAGTTCATTATAAAATGTACTTTTACCTATCTGGTTTTGTAGTCAAGGAATGATCAAAATGTTGGTTTTTATAATCTATTAAACAAATAACACAAACAAATGTGGTACACACAGAATAACTTTCAAATTTAGGTATTTAAATGTGTGCACCATATGTTTTAGGCTATTTTGATATATATATAGACAGAAAAAATTTACAGTGATTGAATATAATTTAATTCTCAATTCGACTTTTGATGGGTTAATCATGAAAAAAAAACACGTTGATGACGTCATAATAATTTGACAGAACTACGTCTGTTGGCATATATAGGACATGTTGAAACACGTTCAGTCGATTTGAAGAAATTGTGAATTTTGAATCATCTCGTAATAAATTATAATGACGTCATCAAGAGTTTGTTAACTGTTAAGGGATACATGTTTCACAGATGATAAGGGTTAATTCATTTTTTGACGTGACTTGATATTTTCTAACCCGCTATCTAGCTTTTTTGGTAAATTATAATTCCTGGTGCAGGTTGTTACCGGATGCAATTTTGGCAGTGTTCTTCTTGATTTGTTTGTCTAGTACTCATATTTCTGACTGTTTATTTTCTGGATAATGTATAATACATTTGGTATGAATTAGTATTATGAATGCTCGAGTATCAAAGCAATGCTTGTCATCATTTATAAAGCTGTTTAGTACGTTAAATTATAGCCGAAAGCAAATACTTTAACAAAACGCTTCTCAGTACAAATATATGTACTATATATGCACTACAGAATATTAAAAAGAAATTATACTAACATATATTTCTTGTATGTTCTAGACACATCGACATGTACTGGGTGTGATCACTATGGTGTGTCCATGTATGCAATTGTCGAATTGACTGCAACCTGGAACGAGGCAGTGGTACTTGTTTTACTTAATATATTTACTACATATACTAGTCAACAATATTTAGTACAAAACCACATTCATTTTATATTGTTTATAAAATATGTTGATTTTTTTAATAAATTAAATTTCAGTTCTATATATTTGAAATAATATGTTGGGATGCACCATTATTTCAAAGCACAAATTTCCAAATCCGACGATAACGTATTCGTTGGTAAAGTGTTCCTGCACTATCGCAAGCAAGGGATAGGAAACCTGTTTCGCAACCCAGTTTTAGTTAACGACGTTCTGTATTGTTTTCCATTGAGAGGATATAAATGTCATTTACAAGTCGTTATATGGTCACTGTGTAACAACCTTAGTGGTATAAACTGTTTACAGTGATTGCACAATGTCATTAACAATATTGTATATGGTCACTATGAAACCTTTATATATGTAAGGTGAATGCACAATGTCATAAACATGTCGTTATAAAAAAACTGAATGTAAACCCAAATTGTATACAGTGATAACATTTTGACTCCACCAAAATTAAAGTTGAAGTATAAATTTAAAAAAAAGGAATTAATATACATATACGGATCCATGGCAAATATTATATTTTGTAGAGGAATTGTACATGCCTTGGGGGACATTTGGCCGAAATTGAAACTTCCGGAGAGAGCGATTTCATCACAAATGAATTATCCATAAGACCAAACAGAGGTATTTTTTTAATTTATATTTTTGTCTCTATCTTTGACAAACGTTGGTAGATTAACGTCCTTTGAACTGCCTGATAGAGGCAATTACTGACTAGTATCTTTACAGGTGGGATACTCTCCTAACTGATTCTGAAGAGTGATGTAACAAAATTTTAATTGGGTTATAAACTTACAGAAAGCGGTTGTATAACTAGAATGCTACAAATATATTTTGAATTGTAGAATAAATATTTATGACACAAAAAGGAAGCTAAATCGAGCGTCATTGATAAATCTTTTGTAGTCGAAACGCGCGTCTGGCGTATATACAAAATTTAGTCCTGGTATCTATGATGAGTTTATCTGAAACTTTTTTTTTTCGTACATGTATGGCAATTCTTGACAAAAAAAGGTTTTTTTTGCGAATTTGAAAATTTAAAGTCTTATGTTAAATACGCTTTGCCCAACTCTCTTGGACCTGACAGTATCGTTGAAGTCGTTAATGAATCAACGTTTATAAGTTTTACTTGAACTTATCAAGTCATCCCCCAATAATATAGTACAAGATATAAAAACATCCATCAAATGAATTATCAGAGTTTCATTATATTTATATTGTTAAATTAAATCTACTCGACACATTATGGTTCAGTTTTTTACTTAAAAGTAGCTTCGTGTTGTGACTTGCAGCTTGCATTAAATAATTGTAATTTGATGACAAGTTGATAATTAGTATGCGCAGACAATGCTATTAACAGCTGAGCAGAGTGATACATTCAGTGGGACTCATATGCTTTTACTGTTTACAAAAGTATAAAAACTAATGATTTTCTAATCCCAGTAATAAATTATATTAGCTATTTTTGGCACAATTTTTTTGAATTGTGGGTCCTAAATGCATTTGATACGTCAGACGCACGTTTTGTCTACAAACAACTAATTAGTGACGCTCCGATCAAAATAACAAGTCCAGAACTGTCTGATCATGACTTTTACAGATCATGAGTGTTAGCAAAAGGTATGTACTTATGTATCATGATATTATCTGTATTCTACAGCGTGTCCTTATTTTCTAGTCCTGCTACCTTTTTTGACAGTGCTGTGTAACTTCCTTATTTTCTCATGGGATTAATACATTTGTTGTTTGTTTGTTTTAATTATTGCCATTGTACAAATGCACAAATTGAAATAAGTAAACAAATGAACCATTTAAAAATATATCTAAGTAGTAGTCAATTCGCTATGCGAGATGCCTATACATTGGAACAAATGTAGCTATTGTATGTGTAAATCCATTGTGTTTTAAAATAGTTATGCCCAAAAGCAATATGTCATTGATGTAAGGAAACTCTAATTTAACTTAAAATTTGAAAAAAAGCAAAGTAAAAGCAAATGCAAAACATACCGTAATTAATAATATACTTAATTATAATATACATGTACTTTTATAGCATACCATCAATCTATAATTTTTTTTTAGGAATTGGATACTGGCTTGGAGGTTACAATTTTAATGGAGATAGCGATCATGAATGGATCAGCAAACCTACTGATATTATGCCGTTTACCAACTGGTATGCTGGAGAACCAAATTTGCAGTTGGATGAAAATTGCTTAATTGCATTTAGATGGAATGATTTTAAATGGAATGATTTGAATTGTGCATTGTTAGCACCATATATATGCGAATTTTGATTTGGTTCTAAAAGAAACAACATAACTATTGTGTTATACAGTGATGAGGTACTGTTTTTTATAATGTAATGGATTTTTTCCTAAGTTTTTGTTCAGTTTTTTCATTCACTTATAGTCGCCATGTGCGTACCTATTCTAAATTATTTAAACGATTTAAATGACGAATTTAAAACATTACGATAACAACCAAATAAAACATGATAATATATGTATGCATTATTTGGGAACTTTCATATAAGTTTAGTTTTTAATGCAAGTGCCTTCGGTGAAGTATACAATTCAAATTATGTAACACATTTTAAAAGTAAGTAGAAATATGAATAACACATGTATAAATCAATTGGAATATATAAGTCAGGTATGTATGTCTTTTTTTAAATAATCGTTTCAAATTCAATTTTATACATGCTTACCTTGTTTTTGTTTTTTTTAATGTTGTAACATATTGTTAACAGTAAAATATTGTTCTGCACTTATTAGTAACAACAAAGGTCCCTCCATGTCAATACACTTTAAAAAGTTAAACAAAATACCAAAATAAAAGTGGAACTAAATGCGGGGATGCCCATAAAATCTGAATAATGTTAAACAACAGCCATATGCAGGACTTCATACACGCAATTTATAAAAAAATCTGATTCGAGTTGTATATAGTTCTGTTAGGACGATGCCATTTGGCAAGCAAAAAATATAGACGTAATAGGTAAATTTGACAAAAGAAGAAATCATGAAGTCACAAGCAAGTAAAAAGGGTCGAAAGATACCAAAGGGACAGTAAATATGCATCACTGATTAACAACACAACTGACTTACAAATTCAAACTAATGTTAGAATGTGAAATATCAATAATGTCTTCACCGTACAATTTCAACGATTGACGTTAAAATAATTAAAACATATTTGTAGACAGTAACGGAACAGATATTTCATAACAATCAATTATAGACAAGTTTGAAATACTGTAAAACCGAAACTGGATAAATAAAGGCAACAGTATTATACCGCTGTTCGAAAGTCATAAATCTATTGAGAATAAACAAATCGGGCCAAACGACAATGTAGCACACACAGCAATTTCCTTTATCTATATCAGATAACAACTGCCGTTTTCCTTACTTGGTACAGGACATTTTAAGAAAAATAGGGGGTTGAACCTGGTTTTGGGGCTAGACAAACCTCGCGCTTTTATTGAAATGTTCAATATAACGTTAAAGGAAAACATTACATGACAGGACTACAGTACAGCAAATTGAAGAACATGCAGGACAGATAAATGCACAAATAACAATACAATAATAAATTTCGATATTCTAATAGTACACATGTATTAATCGGTAGACCCATATTTTAATGGGTTTTTTTTTAAATTTTTGTTTCAAATACAAATTTTGTATGTAATTAGCTTTTGTTTTTTAATGTTATAACGTGTTAGGAACAGTATCAATTCACTCCGAACCGTACTTAAAAAGTTACCTTTATGTCAATTCTCTTTTCAGTTCAAAACCGTGTAACTAAATACCGAAACCCAAGGCAAACAAAATGAGGAAATTTCCATAAAAAATGACACACTTTAGCGAGTTAAAGACAACTGCCATATGCAAGACCTGAATACAACCATATTCAGAAAAAAATGATGGAGTTAATCTGGTCTAACAACTAGCTAAAGCTCATAGGTTTATGACAGTTGTGTATAGTTCCGTTATAGTGACATGATTGACACCATTTTGTGAGCAACCCAAACATTCCTACTAAGTTAATGTGACAATAATTGGGATCAAACAGCTAAAACTGAGTAAACATACATCACTGATATACAACTCTTGCAGAACAGATAGTTCATAATGGTCAACTATTGACAAGTGTAAAATATTGTACAAACCACAATCATTTATTAATAAATAATTTGCTCACGATAGGAAACTTTTCCTAAATTTTAAAGTCAACATTGTATTAACAATCTATGCAAATTATGTAACACATTTTCATTTTGTCCAGCATTGAGTCATATTTCTGTCACTTTTGAGATGTCTACCTCGCAAACGATGTCCCTTATGCATGCGTATCATGCTTTTGAAATATAAAAAAACGGTAGCACCTATGGTAAAAGTAAGATACCAAAAAAAGCGAACACCGCGTTAGATATAAAACAGAAAGTCCATAATCAAATGGAAAAATTAAACGCTCAAACACATCAAAGGAATGAATGAAAACTGTCATATTCCTGACTTGGTACATGCATTTTCTTAAATAGAAAATGGTGATTTAAACCTGCTTTTTAGCTGGCTAAACCTATCACGTGTATGACAGTCGCATCAAATATCATTATATTGACAACAATGTGACATATCATGATATATGTTACTTTTGCAAGATTGTATTGTTACAACCGCTGCTTCAAAATAAAAAGATTTGGAAAGCTAATTGTTCTTTTATAACTTATTATCCCCACGTCGTACTATTTATGTATTCATGGTACATACCATTTTTACCGGGGTTTTTTTTCGAGGCGAAGTACTATAGAAACACTAAATTGATACGAGAAAAAGTTTCAAACGTGCACAGTAGTAAGGTGTTGAGATAAGAAATTATAATCATAGTTAGAATACCAAATGATTTTTGTTTATTAGTTCATTTATAAAAACTGAAACATGTGAAAGTAAAAAAAAAGATTAACAAGGGGTTTTGTCATCAATCTAAGGTTATGTCATTGTTTGATCTAATTTTGTATTGTTCCTTTCTTGCAGAAGTTGATTACTACATATTACATGTATAGCACTTATTGAATATATGCACTCTTGATCTCGTTGGCTGAATATAAAATTATTTTACATTACACATAAGTTTAGTTAATACACTAGTACAATAATTATGATTTAAGCAGCTCTTGAAAAATCCAATACATTTTAATAGAACTAAGTCTTTTATTCAATTTTCAGATCTATTCGCAAGTTATATGAATTCAGTACTGTTCACACTTATTTTTCTGCATTTTAATTGCGTTGAATAACACTATGGTTGTCACTAGTCATGGAGGTCGATCAGGCTTTGGTTACTCATCTGAAGTATTTGCATTTATCACAGTTGTTTTGGTGTTGGTTGTGTTACTCATTTCAGTTTATACGTTTTTATCTAACGCGGTTAACAATTGGTAAACGTTTCAAATTGTTTTGTGTAACCAAATCGTGATGGTGACAGTAGAACTGATTTGTTTAAAATTCTCCTCCTCGATACTTCATTTGTTTCTTTGTTTAGAGCACACCTCTATGAATAAAATTATCACATATATTGTGTACGCCAGACACGTGATTCGTCATAAAAAAAAGACTGATAAAGGACGGTAGACACATCAAAAGACGTACAAATGTATTTTGCAAATGAAGTCTGTATGAACCTTTTCATATTTGAAAAAGAATACTATTTTATATGCATTTTTATATTTATGTAGATACACTCATCATAGATACCAGGATTACATTTTGTATTTACGCCAGACGCGCGTTTCGTCTTCAAAAGACTCATAAGTGGCATACAGTTTTATCAATGGAAAATAAAGACAACAGTAGTATACCGCTGATAACATTAAAATGTAACACACACAGAAACGAAATAAGCATTAGACAAAATCCGATGAGAATAACAAATATTACATCAAAACTAAATACATGAATTTGGGATAGAAAAGTACCGTGACACGTCTTATAGCAATGCGAATTCACACTCAATATCAGAGGAAACAAACGACACAACAGAAAAACAACGTTAAAATGTAACACACACAGAAACGAACTATAATATAACAATGCCCATATTCCTGACTTGGTACAGGACATTTTTTTAAAAGAAAAAAATGGTGGGTTGAACCTGGTTTTGTTGCATGCCAAACCTCCCGCTTTAATGGCAATGTTAAATATAACATTAAAATGACAACATAACATTACGGGACTACAATACAAATAAATAGTAGAACATATTGGACAAAGAAACATACGAATAATAGCTAACAAAAGGCACCAGGTTTAAAATTGAATACGTCAGAAGTACGTTTCGTCCACACAAGACTAACTGGTGACGCCCAGATACAAAAAGTTTGAAAGTCAAAACAAGTACAAAGTTGAACAGCACTGAGGACCAAAAGTTCAAAAAAGTTGTGTCCAATACGACTAGGGTTTTCTGCTTGGGTGGAAAAAGTGTCTAAACAACACTGTCTACATACCTGCCATTAATGAGTAACAAACTTAAAAATACATATGGGTCATTCTATGGTGGTGATAACAAAACCTGGGACATTCATAGCATTTGAAAAAATGAAAGAAAATATGGTATCTGTACTTTTTTCTTATAGTTAAACCAATCGATAATCTAACTTAATTGACAAAAAGATAGTTTAAAGTCGGATATTATTTATTTACCTGTTTTAATGCTAGTCATTATCAGAGTAACGCTTGTTACATGGTTTCCAACAAATACATGTAGTAGTAGCTATTACTATAATTAAGCTTGGTTTTTGAGTGAAAAGTGTTTATCTAGGATCCAGCAACAAGTTTTCTTTTCCTCATATATTGTATTATTGATTTGAGAAAATTTAAAGCGCATTTAATGCACCTGATTTAAAAGTACTCCACGTCCTTACTCTTTTTTCATTGTGTCGCTTTAGCTCTGAATATTTTTATCCCTTGTATTATATTTGTTGATAGAGTATTATCAAAACTAGTATCTTAAAACATCAATCTATTGATTTAATGATTGGAATATATCAAACTTTTTAATTTTCTGAATTATGATAACGTATGTTACAGTGGACACGAATAACGAAGGTTACATTAAGTGTCCAAATGATAAGTGAATATACAAGTTTATTTCAATATCTAATCGAATTATTCATAAACCAAATCAAAAATGTAAATGATATAAAAACTGAAAACATGATGAAATATAAAATTGCTTATGTTGAAACCCATTTTTTCATTATTTTTGGACACAATGTAACAATCGTTATCAAAAAACTTTGCTAATTTTTAACCACTATGTAAATAACAGTAATGTTTTACGAATTTATGAAGTCTGCAAGTGTTCTGCTTAACGTTACAGCGTTTTTATGTGATTTACAAAGAATCATATACACGTTGCAACTATGTTATGTAAATATTTCAATTTTATGTCAGGGTAATGTTCACCATATCCGTTCTTGCCCTTTAGTATGATATTGTGATTCCCTGATATTCATTACAAATATATGTATAGATAGTTTCCTAACTTTAAGCGTTTGTTTTTAATGTACTTTAATCAGAAGAAAAATAAAATATTGATATATAGTTGATTTTTTAATTGTGACATATCCCAAAGTCATGACTGCATTTCTCCTTTTTGTTCTTCTTATAAACCTGAAAAATAAAAGAAATATATTACATATTCATAAGATGTTTTTGTTTCAATCATGTAATCAATTTCCATTTCATTTAACTTAAAACACATATATATCCGTGACAAAGTATTGAATTTGTTCATTTATTGTTCTTACCATCTGTGTGAAAGCTTAAGAGAAATTCAAAGACACCGAATAAAACGACTTAAAAATCGGAAGAATTAGACAATAAACTGACCACAATGATGGTAATTTAAAAGACAGGTCTGGACCAACTTCAGGACACTCTGTAACAAGTGAAACTGATTGAATCAGGTAATCAGAAAGGTAGGCTTTTCAGTTCCAAACGTGGAACTTGTGTATAAATAGTATAATATTATTTGTTTAGCAGATGGCTAATTACCATTAAAGCTGTAAAATTTCCGACGTCCCTTCATTTGGATAAAAGGTGGCAAAAGTTTCTTTATCACTTCATCATTGGATATAATATACTGTTGCTCATTCTCTATCCACCAAGTACATGCCTTATTAGTTGGACTCTTTTTTGAATAAAACTTGACCCATGGCCATTCTGTAACCTGTATAATATAACATTCATATTGGAAGGCATTTGTTCTGTTTGAGATTGAACCAATGAATGAAAAAAGAATATAATGAATTAGCCATTTAAACTTCACAATGTATAGCATTACTTATGTGAATTTGCAACCCAACTTTAAAAAAAAAAAACATAAGCTTTTAAAATTGTTCATGAAATTTTGTTGTTCTATCAAAGTACGTATACTCCTCTATTTCAGAAAAAAAGTTTCTTATTTTACATATATGCATGATGTTAAATTGCTAATGACTATAAAACAATAAGTTAAACCTTCATGCTATCAACATGCTGAACAAAGCACCATGCAATTGTATTAATTTCCGCCATGTGTACTTAGGGTGGACTAAGGTTTTGTTATTTTGGATCCATTCAACTTACAACAACTGGAAAACTAATTGCACCATGAGCAACAAGTAGATATGTTCCTGTGATCTGATAGCTGTGAGTGGTGATAATGTGATTGGTGAGAACATGAATGTATGCATTAATAGTGAAATGGTGAGAAATTAAAATCAAATAAAGCTTGATGAATATGCTGAGATCATGAATGATATGAGAAAATGAAAAAGAAAAATGAATGAAAAATGTTTTTGCAGGATGTATATATTAACAATGCACATGACAAATAAACAACAAAAGAATTTATCATTTAAATATATAAATCTAAATTGTCTATCTTTTAATTATGAGTGATAAAATCTTTAACTATTTAAAAGTCTCACCTGTGTTGGTCATCCTCTTTTCTACAATTGAATGTTTTGTGCTCATCACTTGTGGTTCCATTAATTCCTGTGTTCTTATCATGTGGCAATCTATTGATGCATGTGTTGTGCTCATCTGTGGTATCATTGATGTCTTGGGGTTCATCACCAGTTATTGCAGTGGTAACTTGGGGTTCATCAACAGTTGTGCCATTGATGTCTTGGGGCTCATCACCAGTTGTGGCAGTGATGAATTTGGTTTCATCAACAGGTGTGACATTGATGTCTTGGGGCTCATCAACAAATGTACCATTGATGTCTTGGAGCTCAACACCGGACGTGCTATTGGTGTCTTGGGGTACATCACCAGTTGTGCCATTGATGTCTTGGTGCTCATCACCAGTTTTGGTTTTGATGTTTTGGGGCTCATCACCAGTTGCGTCATTGATGTTTTGGGTCTCACCACAAGTTGTGCCATTAATGTTTTGGGTCTCATTGGCAGGTGTGCCTTCGATGTTTTGGGTCTCAACACAAGTTGTGCCATTGATGTCCAGTGGCTCATCACCAGTTGTGGCATTGTTTTGGGTCTCTCCAACAGTTGTGTCTTTGGTCTTATCACTAGTTGTGCCATTGACATTTTGGCTTTCTCCATCAGTTGTGCCATTGATGTCTTGGGTCTCATCACCAGTTGTGCCATTAATGTCTTCGGGCTCACCACCAGTTGTATCATTGGTGTCTTGGAAATCATCACCATGTGCACCATTGATATCTGTGATGTCAACACTAGTAGCGCCATTGATGTTTTGGGTATCTCGAACAGTTGTGCCGATGATGTCTTTGGGTTCACCATCAGTTGTGACATTGATGTCTTGGGTTCACCGTCAGTTGCGCCATTGATGTTTTGGTTATCTTCAACAGTTGGGCAATTAATGTCTTGGGGTTCACCATCAGTTGTGCACTTGATGTCTTGGGGTTCATCACCAGTGCCATTAATGTGTTGGGTCTCAGCACAAGTTGTACCATTGATTTCTTGGGGTTCATTCCCAGTTGTGACGTTGATGTCTTGGGTCTCACCAATAGTTGAACCATTGATGTCTTGGGGTTCACCATCAGTTGTGCCATTGATGTCGCAGGGTTCATCAACAGTTGTGCCATTGATGGCTGTGTTTTTATCATTAACCACATCCTTATTGTCATCAAATTCGACACTGAAAAAGGAAACAATATAAAGATTTAATAGCTTTTTTTTCAATATTTAAAGATTATATATATAAGTTTTCCCACTGTCTTGCATTATTATCTCATTACAAGTAATATATATATATATATATATATGTATGTCTGTTTCATATTCTCTTAAAGCCTTGACAAATACCCCTGCACTGATTTAATTGTTTGAACTGTTTGTTATAATGCATAGTATCAATTTAAGTGACTGTACATGTGTGTTAGGAAACATGCCATTTTTTTTATTATTGGTTTGATATAATAATATAAAAGGCAGTTTACGATATAATTGAGTGTCTTGATTCATTTTTGACATTTTCCAAACTAACAGCAATGCGAGCTACTTACTTGGTCACAGTCTGCAATAGTGTCATCATAACACTGTCATCCAAAGAGAACGCTTCGTCCCCATCCTCAAGAAAGTCTATGTCAACTTCTGGAGTTTTTAGATGATATGAAGGTATTAGGGGAACAAAGTGATTTGGAACCCAGTTGTGTTTGGTCATATCGGTTCTTGTAGAGCTCCACATGATGACAAAAGGAGTTTCTTTACTTGAGCTTTGTATCAGGTTATTTCTCGGCAAAATTTGTCTGTTGAGTGTAAGCCTTGGTAATTGGGCTCCTAAATCTGGGTATACAGAATACATTCTAGTATTTGCACATGATGACAATGCAAATAACTGCCAAATTCCCATACATATGCCACATTTGACAATCTCAGAAACTTCGGCGTCATAAATTCTGCTAATGACTTCATTGGTAAGTTTGTCGCCGGGTGTGTATTTTTCCGAAAACATTGCATATGTTTTTACAAGATTCTTAGCTTCTTTTTGAGGTAAATCAACACCTTTATTTAGGTATTCGTTATCAACATATTGGTACTTATACAAACACATTTCCACCACGATACGCGCTCTTATTTCTTTGTGGGCAGTTTCATTGCCAAAGCAGGCGACACTAGCAGACCTAGGGAGGCAATTTCCATCTCCAATAACGCAAACTGGTAACATTGAGCTGAATAATTCAAGTCCGTCTCTAGGCATACAATCTATTGCTTGTCTGTCTGCAGCAAGGTTATGAGTCACCATAGCAATGTCTTTATCGACTGTAAATGGGTAACTGTGGAACATTGGACTTTCATTAATCTCAATACATTTTGCCTGAAGGTCATCAAATGATTCTGAGGACTGTAAATAAAGTAAAACCATCTGGAAATATGCACTACGTTCTTTCGGCCACTCATTATCAAAACGATCATTAACAGCCTCATCTTTGGTCCTTTTAACATATTTCTTGTTCAGGGGGACTTTTGTTTTTTTCCTTAAACTGTCATTCTTTTTTTTGGATTTTATCCCTTGTTTCTCATCTTTTTTTATCATATTTCTCTTTTGGGTCTTGTCTGTATTTTTGCTTCCAAAGTCCCTTTTGTTTAAGGGAACACTCTTATTTTTCTTTGATGTGCTTTCCCAATCATCAACATGTTGTAGGTTAATACACGTGCCATTGTGTGTAGTGCATTCTCTACAAAAGCAGCTAAGTAAACGTGTTGCCAATGTTCCGTCAGCTAGAGATTTGACACCATGCTTCTTTCTTGTATCTTTAATAGCTTTGACGTTAATTCGGTCTGGTCTTTGTCGTTGAATGTCTTTTTCCTCAACAAGAAAAAAGGTACGTTGTGTGTGGCAACATTTTTCATCGGTGTCTTTTGGTTTTGTCAAAGCACCCTTTGCATACATATAAAATTCCTCTGCGGTTCTAACTATTGTATTTCTAGATTTAACCGCATTTGCTACTGTTCTTTTTACAACCCCAAATTCTCCATCGCATGGACCTTTTCCATGTCTCGACCCAAAAAAGTGCTTTTCGATGTGGAATCCAAAGTCGTCTGATCCTTTTCTCAAATCCTCAAAAGGCGTTTTAGATTTGAATTGACTTGCAGCTCCATCTGAGAAGTGTATTTGTCTGTCGATGACAATGTTCTTTCTTTTCAAATACTCGTTTGCTATTGTATTGAAACAATGAACAGCATGACTATCATGTTTCCTATCTGGAGTGATGAAAATCAAACTTTCATTCATATTAGCTGAACACGATTGACAATGGTAGTATGCTACTATTGAAAACAAGGTAACTTGGCCATGATTCCAGTGCGCGCTCTGAGCCTCGTCTTGATACAAACATGTATAATTTTCGGCGAAATCCATGCAAAAAACAACCCACTTCTCAGGTACATTCTTTATAAGTGTGCTGAATTGCTCGTATTGCCAAGCTGCATTATGCAAATGAGCACTAAAAGGACCAATTTCGGCTGCTAATTCTGCCATGAAAAGAGTAACGTTATTCTTTTTCATCTGTAGCATCTTTCTTGTCTTTTTCACCCCTCTGTCTATTATAGTTTGGTTCTCCCATCTGTGCCACTCTAGAGTAGTTGATTTTTTGTTTAAAACATCAGTTAGGGATTTTGTAAATTTCTCAGGGCCACATTTATCGCACCTTCTTTCCAAACATTTTTTATGGTAGAACTGTGAGTTAAGCGCCTTTGAACAAAGGGTTTCTTTAGATATATCATAGCGATTCCTGACAATGCTTCTGTTTCCAACTACTTTTTCAATGGCTTTGACTTTAAGTTCAATGTTTGTGCAGTATTCACACAAACAATTATTGAAAGCATTCTTGTTCATTGTTTTAACGTTGCATGGTCGAAGGGAAGAAAATTTACTGAAACTGATGTTGCATTCTGCATTCTGTTCTCTAAACTTTTCATATGTATCTACAATGCTCACTTCCATTATTCTTTTTGGTTCCATGGTCTTCTTTGACACATGTTTTTTATCCGGTAGGCATCTTGAATTACACGGTTGCCTGAAAAAATCTTCAACTTTTTTTATTGTATCTTCGTCCAAGGCGTCACTTCTTTTCTTGTCAGTCCATACTCCCTTAAGTTTTGAACATTTGTATGCAAAAGCCCACGACATACCATAGTTTTTTCTCATGTGTGTGTTACTTGACCAAACTATGCTTGATGCTAAAATGCGTCTCCTACTCAATGCCAACTTCGATCTTTTATATTTTTTACTTTGAATTTCATCCGTTATTTTTGCAAGGGATTGACTACACATTTCCAGTCGTCGTCGTTTTGATGGTGTTAATATGATTCCATCATTTTGCAATGCTGCCCTTTTTCTTGGGGTGGCCGATGCAGCAATACCAGCGAGAACACTTGCGAACTTGTTAGGTGAAGATGGCAGAGATTGTTTAGCGCGGTATACTGCTTTCCTTTCTGCCTCTTTGGTTTTGTACCCTGGGGAAATTGTTCTTGCTTCCTTTTCTTTTTCTTTTGTTGTTAGTTTTTTAACTCTCTTTTCGGCATAATTTAATCTTCTTTTTTCATTAACTCTCCTTCGTTTTTGAGCTGTCATGTTTTTTCTCTGCTCTTTCTTTTTGTCTCGCCAATACTCCCTCTGGTCTTTAACCTTTTGTCTCGTTTTTGGTGTTTTTTGTTGTACCAAGGCATCCTCTTGTGGCGTTTTTAAAATCAATGCAGATTTGTTCTTTTCTCTGAATTTTTGTACCCGAATTCTGGTCTTCTCACGCTGCCTCTCCCTTTGCTGGTCGCCTAACTTTGCCCTATATGCCCTATTTCTTTCAGCTTCTGATGCTAGATATGCTTTGTATGTGTCTGGATTTTCCTTTAACCTGTCTCTATATTCTTTCATTTTCTGTTTGGAAGATTTTTTCTCTAACTTCACTGTCGTTGTTTCATTTTGTATCGGTGTTGCTTTGTTCTTTTCCCTTCGACTGGACCTCAGCTTTACTTTCAGCATTGCTCTGAAATTTGTAAAAGCCCTTAGGAATTGAATCTACGTGAAACGATCGTTACCTTAATTATTTTGATTAAATAAAGCACGGTTTATTATAATTGAACATGTAGAACTAAAGACGATGACATTTATGTTGTTGAATTGAAAACGCGAATGGAAATGATTGGTTATGTAAGAAAAAAATCATCAATACAATTGTATGATAATCACATCACGATCGTTTCAAACGAAACTTTTGCTTGGTGTCTCATGTAACGATCATTAGTTTGCCTTCGTGTCAAATGTAACGATCTTTAAAACTTTAAGATGTCTTTCTGTAATGAGCGTTACCAAAAGTAAATTTAATAATAATCTTATCATTTAAAACAAAAAATAATATCTTGTTTCAATATTTTAATAAAAGTTATACAAATAGAAATAGTTCGCTTAATTGTATTAGTTTATTGATTAAAGATAAGACATGATTAAATTACGATCGTTACATATTTTTTATTTCTGGTTTCCAGATGTTACGATCGTGTAAATTTGTGAGTGTCTTTCTGTAACGAGCGAACATAGTATGTACTTATTGCCATTCTAACCTTTTCTAACTTAAAATAATTATGTGTAACACTACTTGACATAACGCAATGTAATTCTATAGATAGAATGAAGCCTTGAACTCGTTTGAACTATTAAAACAGCTGACAGTATAACGATCGTTACAAATTTCCAAAAGAATTTGCTTCCTGGTTTCCATGTGTAACGAGCGTAAACTTATTTGTGTCCAATATGCTGTATCATTACAATATTATTAATACATATCATCTTTATCTGGTTAACTTGTTTATATCTTTTTTTTAAACAGTTAAACTCAACAATTAAAAAAGAATAAAATGAAACCAGAACCATATAAACAAATTACAGTATAAAAATAGACATTGATCGTTACCTGTTTCGAACGTTTCAGTCCTGGACACAAACATAGAACAATCCTTTCTGAAATTCCAGTCAGAGCATTTGTGGTATTTTAATTCAATTAGGTTAAGTTGGGATGGGTTTTAGTGGAAGGTCAAATTTAATTTACAAAATATGTGATACAGTCATTGTTTTTTGCTATATATCGATCGTTACAATATGGACACGAAATGACCTACAATTATAAAACTGTTTACTCTGATAAATCTATGCACTAAAAGTATTAGAGATGTAAGATACATTCACACGGATATCAGATGATTTCATAAATCATTTTGTCAATCTGTTATAACAATACCATGTTGAAAATTGAATTAGGATTCTCAGCAATAAAGTTGGACACCACTGTAACAAGCAAAACTGGCTATAGCAAAATTGAAATAATTTTAATGTTATAGCACTTAAAATACTAATTTCAGCTACAAATTGTAGCAGATACTATCACAAAACAAACTGGAACTTTCATTATGATATAAATTTTGAATTAAGGGATTATAATACAAAGGACAAGGTACGATAAGCATCAGAGAACGGCCCCCTAATTTCGTTCAAATTAAAAGTGACCTGCCATTAATTATAATACATTATTTTTAAAGTTTAAAACCTATATTTTTGTAAACATCAATAGATTGTTCAGCTTCCGCTGATATTATGCATGCTCTGTTGCTGTAAAGACCTCAAGATTCGCGAAAAGGCCAGAAAAATGGCAGTTTCTAAACCTTTTTCTGAATTTTAAACCATGAGCGTACCTACGACCCACGATCATATTTATACCAGACATTCCTTGAACATAAATGTTGATGCAGTTCAAATATTTTAGTGGGTCGTAAGTACGCTCATAGTTAAAAATTCAAAAAGTGACAAAAATCGTCGGTAGTTTTCATTGAATCATCGAAATTTTTAACCGAATTGCGGACCGGAGATGATTTCCGGTATTTACTGGATCCGACGGAAATGTATTTATGGTACGCTATAATAATGGCTAGTTCTTCAGAACGAAAAATAAACATATTTGAGACATTCCTGTATAATTCATTATTTTTGAATTTAAAGTGACATTTTAGCAGACCGTCGAAATTTGACCCAAATTAGACGGAACTGTGACAAACTTCAGAGAAATTCTGGGAACGTAATTGTGAATGAATATAATAGCTGGTTCATACTCAAACAGTGCATATACTTATTTTGTTTCATAATTGACGAAATCGTCGCCCTGGAATGTTTTAATCTCCGATGACACTTTTGTGAAAAGTGCTTTCTTTCACGTCCGCATTTCTACCAAGTATGGCATGCCAAGTTAACATTTTAGACAATCATTTAATATAAATACAGATGGCGATGGCGAAATAAACTACAGAACTGTGAATAATAACATACATTGTTGAATTTATTGGACTTATTATTTGTAATTGTCACCCGCCTTCCCGTTGTTCTATGTTGTCGAAAACGCGTGCTACTTCGTATTTCTTGTTTGCAAATCATTCTCTACATATCTTTTCATTAAAATTTGCATGCATAAAATATTTGTCACTGGACGGTCAGGAAATAACATTCAATCAATCATATGTCTTCTTAAATAACAGCACTACATGTAGAATGAATTTAAACATATTCAAAAGAATAAAAATAAGTATTGAATATGAAAGGAATAAAACGCATCATAATTAAAGACATCTTGATTATACGACGTGTGTTTCGCATACAAAAGACTCATCAGTGACGGTCGAATAAAAAAATGTCAAAAGACCATAAAAGGCTCAATATTCCGATTTTTTTTTTGGCGATATACAGCTAATAAAGGTTATTTATTCCTGATTATATTATCCGTAGTTTTTGCAAACAATATAAAGTTTTGTAAACAGTTAATTCATATAATTGACTATTTTAATAATAATTCATGTTTACACAAAGTGCTAACTTTTGGACATCGTGTTGCTGCATGGGTTGTTTGTTTCATTAATTTTTATTGTGCTATAGCTAAAAAGGTTACAGTCCACAGGAAGACATATTACCCTAACTTGACACTCCGATCCAACTAGTCTTTGTTCTTAACCCTTAATGCCAATTGATTAACGGAAATCAGCAAATACCAATTTTTGAGTCTTAGGTTTGACCAGGCCGGTGTCAGAACCCACGATATCAGGCGTTTTAATTCATTTATTATATTTATTCAATTGTACAATGAATTAATAAAAGGGTGCATACTGTAAGAATCCATCTTATATGAATCCACGCTTAAACATACACATCCACCCAAAAGAAATAACTTTTGCAACATATATAGAAATAAGAAGATGTGGTATGAGTGCCAATGATACTACTCTCCTTTCAGGACACAACATGTAAAAAGTAAACAATTATAGGTCAAAGTACGACCTTTAACACAGAGCTTTGGCTTACACCGACCAGCAAGCTATCAAGGACACACAAGTGACTAATGTAGCAATTCAAACAGGAAAACCAACGGTTTAATCTTTATATAAAAAAAAATAGAAACGAGGAACACGTATGAACCACAACAACCACCGAACAGGTTCCAAACTTGTTGCAAACAAACACAGCATGTGAAAACGTTTAAACAGGCGACAACCTTCACCCTAACCCGAACTTATACACTTTTATTAGTAACTTGCATGTCCAATTATAACTGTAGTTCATTTTGATAAACAAATTACAAAAACACAAAAACAAAACGAAACAATACAAAATGCAACTTAATCACATACATGCATTTTACATGATATTTCACAAATCATTTGACACTGACAGGAAAGTGAAAACAATTTTCGTCATTGCCAGTATCCACATCATAAGTACAGATAACAAAAATGTTCAATAGATATAGGAAGATGTGGTGTGAGTGCCAATGATACAACTCTCCATCCAAATAACAATTTGTAAAAGTAAACCATAATAGGTCAATGTATGGCCTTTAACACGGGGCCTTGGCTCACACCGAACAACAAGCTATAAAGGGCCCCAAAATTACTACTGTAAAACCATTCAAACCATAGTCCATTTCATCGTGAAAGAAACATCAGTTTATTCTGTTCTCAGTTTTCACTTGTCTTTGTCAATTTTCCCTGGCTTCTTTTTTGGAATTTTATTCTCATACACACTTGTCCGGGTCTACACTTATTTAGTTTTTATACATAGACTTATGATATTTGGCATACAGTGTATAGCCATGACTCAGATATCATAACAGTCTAATATCATTATGACATTTACCGTTGATCTCAAGGTACAATTAATTGACCTTTAACTTTCATGGTTAAATGATTGTCCAACCCTTAAACCATATATATATATATATTCTTACAGGCTATGCCATTTTTTTTTACTGCACAATAGGATTAATTTCTTAGGTCAATTAATGCCTCGTTAATAACTTCAAAAATGATTTACCCCCCCCCCTTTTTCCTTGATAAGTCGTTTCTAATTTAGTCTCCCAAACAAAGTTTGGAGACTTATTGTTTTGGTCAGTTCTTATTATTTTTATTATTCTTCCTCTTCCTCTTCTTTCTCTTCTTCTTCTTCCGCCACTTTAAAAATGAACTTGTCCCGAATGTCCGCAGCGGTTCTCCTAAACGGCTTGTCAGATTTACTTAGGATTTTACAATATGTTTGACTAACATGTCTAGGTGAGCCATCAATGTTTCGTTTGTGCATTGGGGTCTATTAAGGGGTATTTTGGGGGTTAGAAAGGAGGGAGGGGTTTACTATAGAACCCTATGGAATTTTATTTTCTAAAATTTTCAAATGAATATAACTTAAAAACTGTAAGTGCTAGATACATGCAGTCTTCAGAAATGATTATAGGACAATAAAACAAATCACATGAAATATAGGAGGAGTCCCTGGGGGGGGGGGGGGGTCATCCCCACCCCCTTCAATTTGAGAATATGCTTTTATCTTGTAAACGGTCCAGATCCCCACCCCTAAACCATATATATTCTTGAATGGGACGATAAAACAAATCAAATGAAATTAAAGGGAAGTCCCCGGGGGTCATCCCCAACCCGTTCAATTTGAGAATGTGCTATTATCTTGTAAACAGTCCAGATCCCCACCCCTAAACCATATATATTCTTGTAGGGGACAATAAAACAAATGAAATGAAAAAAGTGATATCCCTAGGGGCTCACCCCACCCTCTCTTGTTTGAAAACTTGTAAACGGTCAACATCCCCACCCCTAAACCATATCTATTCTTGTATGGGACAATAAACCTAATCAAATGAAATTAAATGGAAGTTCCTGGGGGATCACCCCCACCCCGTTCAATTTGAGAATGTACTATTATCTTGTAAACAGTCCAGATCCCCACCCCTAAACCATATATATTCTTGTAGGGGACAATAAAACAAATGAAATGAAATAAAAGGGAAGTCCCGAGGGAGTCACCCCACCCCCTTTTGTTTGAAGACTTTTAAACGGTCAACATCCCCACCCATAAACCATATATATACTTGTATGGGACAATAAAGCTAATCAAATGAAATTAAAGGGAAGTTCCGGGGGGTTGTCCCCACCCCGTTCAATTTGAGAATGTGCTATTATCTTGTAAATGGTCCAGATCCCCACCCCTTAACCATATTTATTCTTGTAGGGGACAATAAAAAAAAATGAAATGAAATAAAAGGGAAGTCCCGAGGGGGTCACCCCACCCCCTCGTTTGAAAACTTGTAAACGGTCAACATCCCCACCCCTAAACCACATATATTCTTGTATGGGACAATAAAACAAATCAAATGAAATGTAGGTAAAGTCTCTGGGGTTATCACCACCCCCTCCTGTTTGAATATTTATTCTTGTAGGGGACAATAAAACAAATGAAATGAAATAAAAGGGAAGTCCCGAGGGGGTTACCCCACCCCCTCGTTTGAAAACTTGTAAACGGTCAACATCCCCACCCCTAAACCACATATATTCTTGTATGGGACAATAAAACAAATCAAATGAAATGTAGGTAAAGTCTCTGGGGGTTACCACCACCCCTTCTGTTTGAATACTTGTAAATGGTGGAGATCCCCACCCGTAAGCCATATATATTCTTATATTGGACAAAAAATCAAATCAAATGAACATGGGACCATATAAATGGCGAGTTATGGGAGCTTTGTTTTGGAGACTTCGTAACAGCATCCTGTTACAATTACTTCTTGTTCACTATAGGTTTTGTACCCATGCAGAGGACACATTCCTATTCCAACCCCTACATCATATTAATTCGTAATTGCCTGGATTAGACATTTTATTCCACACAATGTGACTATTTTGTATGTATGTGGTACAAGTCACGTCTCTTTGATTCCATTAACTGTTAAGTATCTTTGAAAGCTGTTCAAACTCATCTCAAATTATTAAATCCTCTATATTCTTGTTTTCATGAAAAAATTTTCACATTGAAAGTCAAACAAAGGTGTTGTAGTGGTCTACAATTAAAAAAAAATGTTTGCTGTTGCTAAGCAAGATGTGGGATTCTATACTAGATATAGAATTCGTCCAAAAAATAAGGATAAATCTAGATGTTTATATTATAGTGTAACACCGTATTAGGAAGTATATTCCTAAAAAATAACTAAGTTCATACTTCAAAAAATATAAAGAACCTATTATTGCATGGTTGATATGCACTTGTTATGTATCTTAGTTGTTGATCAGCGTGTAGTGACCTACAATTGAACTAAGTGTTCATTTCTAACTAAACATGTTCACAAACAGACAATCTGCATTGCATTCAATTTAATTTGTTCAATATAATGACTAATTGATTTGTAGTTGGCTTTAATTCAAACATGTTTTGCTGTTGCTAAGCAACACTTGTGTTGCTATGCTCAATACGAAATTTGTAAAGAATAAAAAAAGATGTATATGAAAAAATATTGGAATGAAACTCCAAATGGAAAGAAAAATCTTCAAACAACTGCTTAATTCATACTTAAGAGTGGCAAGCACCAATTTTTTAACCGTTGCTAGGCAACATTTCTGTTGCCAAGGTTGTTTTAAACATATAATAAACAAATTCAAAGGGTATTTTCATTTGTGACTTCAAGTTCTTCTTGGACAAACAATATTTTTTGCAAATTTTTAAGTTTTTACTGATAAAGCAATTATTATGTGATAATTTTCATTCTTAATAAAAACCGTTGCTAGGCAACCTTCCTTTCACCGGAACACAATACAATCATTATTTTTTCAAGTGTCTACACTAAGACCATCATTGATATCAATATAAACTTATTTGGAGAGGGGGCCAAAAATAGGCCTTATCATACTTTTGCACCCAATCCATGTCCCATTACGATGCCAATATTTATCGGAAAATGCTGACATTTTTATTAAATAACATAAAACACTAACCATATTATGAGCATTTGTTATATTTTTTTATTCAAGTGATCTATGATTTATTCAAATACCAAGTTCTATTTAATAATTTTAATAGATAAACTCATTTTTATGCGATTTTCTAATGTACATCAGCTTGTTATCACCACCATAGAAAGATCCATATCAGAGTCAGCGAAATTATTTCCTTGGAATACCATTAAGTTGTGTCAATGAACACATAATGATTGCGATAAGTAGCAAACTTGTATAATCCAACATTAAGTGATGACTCTCTAGAAGTTCTACACAATTAAACCACGGATGCCGTGTCATCATCTACCGTAAAGTGATGTTGAGTGTGCTATAACTGTAATAGGGTTTTTATTTTCAAGAAAATCAAAACGTTACATGATTAATTCATCTTTAGTTTTCTGTGTAGCGTTGAATATATTTTCAATATCTGGTTAAGAGTGCGCTATTTCTTTTGTGAACTTAAAGTTTCAAACCAAAACACAGCTGCACTAAGGGTTAATCAAATATGATTGTCTATAGAGGGATGATATTGTTAATATTATAGAACTCTGTTAATTGTGCTTAAATTTATCTTGACTACGATCTTAAACCACATAGTATATATGACAGTGTATTATCATTCATATGCATGTCAGTGATAATTAATTTCAAGGATGATTAACTAAATGTTTGTATTTGCTGTAGGGCTCCGCAAACACAATAGTTTTTTTTTTCTGTGAATTGATAAGAATGAAACTTCAACATTTGCGTCGATAATGTTTATCAATTGTAATTGTTACAGAGCAAATAATTGCAACTAATTAAAATCTAATTAATGTTGAGATATTCCTATTGATTGTAAGCATATAACTTAACAAGAAAGAATCTGTTTTAGTTAAACTTATGACTTCCCCTAAGGTAACCAGAATTAGATAAGACGGACTTCGTTATGTTTCGAAATATGTTGATTTCAGTTTTGAACAAACATGAAGTAAAATGTTCATATATTTAAAAAATAAGTGTATTTTGTACCGATGAGAGCAAACTTATCATCTTACAAAGGGAGCTGACGTTTGACTGCTCCAATATTGGTTGCTATCCCGTATACAATTGTTCTTTGGAATTTCATGTAGGATAACGACCACCGTTAACAGAAAAACCTAAGCTAACTAATGTAACCACCCCGTGTGATGAGAGGCTACATTGCGAATTATTTCCTTGCATTTTTTTTAAACATTAATCAAACAGGGAATGTTTTAACTTCCTGCAAGACTTAACAGGTAACATCTTTCTTTCAAATCTTGCAGCTATCACACACAATAAAAAACAAAAAAAAACAATTTAATACTACATGCATAATCTTCAAAAATTGTTTTCGTGAATTGATTTCTTATGAAAAGGCTGTTAACTTTCTAAAATTAATTATCTGCAGATTTTACGCTATTGATTTTTCTCATTGTTGAAGGTAGCAATCATACCACATCTCCTTATTCTAATTTATTCAATCGAGTTCGAATGCACAACTTTATTTTGAACAAACACTACAACATGCGTTGGCTATATTATTAACTAAAAATGTGTTTTTTTTTCTGAAACCAGTAAGTTTTAACATTCTACAAACTTATCTGAAGAGAGAGTAGTTTTTGGCTGTAATCTTTTCAAACAACGTTAAACAAGAGAGCCTTGCAGTCCATGTAGTTCGTGATAAGAAACTGATTCTTTGATGGACTAAAACGAAGTGATGTAGGTTGATCAAGACCATGCCTTGCACACAATATTAATCTACCTTGTAGTCCATCTGGTGAGATAATTACAGCAGTGTTCGAAGTCAACCCCACCACGTACACATTGCCATCATTATCTACATCAATGCCAGTTGGAAACTCCAGTAGTGGTGATCTTCCGAATTTCCATTGTATTTCACCTTTTAGATTATAGCATTTAACAGTGTGTTCGAATTGATCTGTAATATATATATTGTTCCTAAATGTTACAACGTAACTTTCCCGCGATATTTCTTCTCGGACTACATCTCTAATAGACTCGTCGTACACATTGATCATTCGTATTCCTTTGTTGTGACCGGAGTAAATCAGTTGATTATCTTTCAATGCAATGCCATAACTGTTGGAATCCAGAGAAATGTTTTTCTTGATTAGTTTCCTCTTCATGTCTATAATGGTAATACACTGTTTCTCTGAATTACCGGACGTAACAGCCAATGTATTGTCCTCACTGTTGTACACTACATCAAACGGGTTATGCGGTATCTTCACCTTAAAGTTTGTTGATCCTTTATCTTTGAATACTTTAACTTTCTGGTCATCTTCGTAAGTGAATGCCAATTGACCATCCGGTAGAATGCAACATCCATGCACGCTCTCTCCTTGAGTGTTGATGGTCTTGTGTAGTGTTATCTCAATATTATCAATAGATCTTGATTGAACGGTTGGTACCATCATTTGGGCTTGTTTGACCTTTTTCTGTATCAGACGGATATTGCACGAGTAAGATTCCATACGCACTTCTCCAAAGCTTATGATATCGGACATGATATTCTGGATAGAAGCGTTAATCTTAAACGAAAGAGAATTTTGCTTCAACTTCTCGCCTTCTACAAGCGACTGCAGGAATTTTTCTTTGCTATAAACGTCTTTCTCTATTTGCCTCATTGAAAGAAGCATCTGGAGGTCTGTTGCATGTGTCTTTATATTCCCAATATTTGTCTGGCATTCTGCTATTTCTTTTTGGTTTTTTTCTAATGATGACAATAACTGACAAATTTTCGAGTTTTCTTTTTCTTCCAGCCCATAGAGATGTTTCATCAAATCTTCTTGCAGTTTGTCGAGATGGCTATTGATCTTCATTCTGGTCTTCTTTATTTCTTTTTCGATTTCTTTTCTCTTTTCTTTCAAAGTCGACTGATTGTTCTGTTGGTGATGGCGAATTTTCTGTAGATTTTCTGTAACTTCAACTAATGTTTCCTCTATCTCACTTAATGCATTGGAAGTTTTTGCATTTTGAATGACGTCATCTAAGTTGACGATATCCTGGCATACTTTGTGGCTTTCTACAACACACTTGCTGCAGCAGGGACATTCATGCTTTTGACAATATATCTGAAACTTTTCGTCGTGTTTGCTACAGTACTGAGTAATTTTTAATACATCAGTTGGTAATTTATGGTATTCATTAATAGGTACCACTTTATGATTTCTCGATGCTTTTGACAAACTATGATGCTCCTGACATTCTGTACAAAGTCCCTCGTCACATTCTGTACACCAGAGTATGGATGGTTTGGTAATGTGCCGTAGGTCACAAACACGCGCAGCTTGGAGTTGATGTCGCCATTTGGCACAGGCTACAAAATGATATTGTTTAATAAATGATTACTCATAACAATGGAGGTTTGCGTTAAAAGCAACAGTACCAACACCAATCAAAACCTTCAGACTTCAGTGTCGATCGTGTATAATTCAAAATAGAAATTAATCTCACTTATCTAATTTCAACGTTGATTTAGTTTCTATAGTGTGTGCTGATATAACTTTAAAATAAACGAGTAGAGGTCCAATACCGAGTTGCACATATTCTATCTACCAAATGTACTAGGGAAATTACTGTGTTCCTTTTACAGCCGATTGCATTGAGTGTGTAGGTATAGGTAATATCTTTGGTTTGCTTGCTTGCTAGCTGAACCATGAAGTCATTATTAGAGTAGGTAAACTACTCTCCTTTAAGAGCAGACTAGTCCGACAGATAACCAATCTATATGTCTGTAGGACTAGGCTACTTCGAAAGGAAGGTAGTATACCTTACCTACACTTTTAAAAATGACTTCACGGTTCAGCTATTAAGCAAGCAAACCAAAGATATTACATATCCAACTAAGTTATACATAACGTGACTTTTGTGACGTATTCTGGCCGCCATTTTGTATTATATTTCCCCATATAAAATGCATAGATGCTTCAATAAAGTTTAATTTTCTCATAAACCTGACCAGTTTTCTAAGTTTTGCAAATCAATCCTTGATATTCAAACATATTTCTATCAAACAATGTTGGTCCTAACAGTTTAATTTTTGATTAAAGTCGGTCATTTTAGACTTGTAAAAACATGCACTTTTCTCGTCATTTCTCCGTTGCCTCCATGCTAAATTACCGATACCCATGTCTACTTGTACAACAAATAAAGAAATTCCGTACATTAAAAACAAACTTTGCATATCGATTAAGTATATTAAAACATATGTCTGGCGAAAAATACTACTTAAAACAGTTTAATTTCAAGTCAAAGTTGGTCAAATATCGATTTAAAAAATGGAATTTTTCGGGATTTTTCAAAATGGCGGATGATGAATATCCCTTAATATGGCATGTTGCATCAAATCAAGGATTTGTATAGTAAGACTTTCCTAGATTATATTTATATTTTCATGCAGAATCTCTGATGTTTCTGTTCCTTTCTTTGGTGATATTTCGATATGATTGATTTCAAAATTTCTTGATAACAAAAATATTTTAAGTGTGACACGGGTACATTTATTTGACATTTATTTGACAGATATACTGTTACCAGAAAATAGTTTACAATAAAATTAAAATTAATTTTTTCTCGTCTTTTTTTAAAGGTGTTTTTCTGTATATTTTATCTTTCTTTAGAAATATATTTATACATCCCTTTTAGAACAAAAAATGTTTTCATCCCATGAGAAAAAAAAAACAATGCCCGAAAATTAACAAAGATAAATATGCTATACCATCAAAATTTCATCCCTTTACAGAACAGGTGAACTCTGACGGGAGAGATCCGTTTGAGCCACAACTTTTTCCCCCAATGCTACGTTTGCGCCACCTGTTTTAAAATAACATGGTATCATTTATACGCCAAAAATAAAAAATACGATTGCGCCAATTAGAAGAAAAATTACTTCCCTACACCTTTATTCGGACTTGGGACCGGCAGTTTACACTGCAAATGTTTCCTTTTCTAAAACATACTTTCTTCTTACTGCTGCTGCATGAGTACTTCCTAATTTAATGTATGCAGTAGCTTGTAACTTCACTTTATTGTCCAAAAAGACAAACATTGAAGGATGAAATGCGTAAAACAGTTCATAATAATTCCGCGTGGAATGTTTCTGCTCTATTACTAGTACGTCTTGCGATAGATAGACGGTTTCAGCCCATGCTGATGGTGGGAGCAAAGCACTGTATCATCAACGTATGTGGCTAAAAGATAATCAGCAAAAGCTGATATTTTCTTCTCTTTTGGCATATATCTTGTATTAAATTTTCAGCAAAGCAATAAGTTTTCTTCTCTCTGTACATGGACTGCCTACTGCATTTCAAGTCATACCTCTCCAGATGCTCATCTTCATGGTGAAACATCTCCGATCATATGATACTTTTTAAGCCTAACATATTATAAGAATAAATATTAATATTTAATATTTATGATAGATATGTATGACACGCCTGAACCACTTTAATAGATAATCTTAGATTATCTCAGATAAATTAGGTTTATCTCAGATAATCCCGGTTTATCTCACTTTTTTTCATTAAGCTCAGATAAACCGGGATTATCTCGGTTTTTTTCAAATAATCCCGGTTTTTGAATATTTCTCACAATTTTAAGATAAACAGGGATTATCTGAGCTTAATGCATTTTTGAGATAATTCAATATTTTTCTCAAAATATTAGATAAATAATTATCTGGAGATAATCCGGGATTATCTGAAAACTCTGAGAAAAACGATTATCTGGGGGGAAAAGAGAGACTCCGAATCATTAATTCGACCAATAGAAAGACACGACACATTGGTTACACTAATGACTGGACCGAATGACAGGACCGAATGACAGGACCAAATGAAAAATGCTAATAACTTTTTCATTTCTCAAAGGATTGATCTCAAATTTGAAATATAATAAGATTTCATCATTTGATAAAAAAGATTAAAGAAAAAAATTAAAAAGTTTTGTAAGATACTTTAGAAAACGGGACATGACCAACTCTGATAATGACAGGACCAACATCGAGAATGACAGGACCAAATAAAAATGCTAATAACTTTTTTTTTATTTTTCAAAGGAATTATCTCAGATTTGAAATATAAAATGGCATGTCATATTTTGAAATCAAAATGTTATAAAAAAATATAGATTTATTTTCGAAAACTTTCGAAAACGTGACATGACCATCGCTGACTGTCAGGACCAACAACGACAATGATCGGACCAGATGAAATTGCTAATTTCTCTTTTATTTCTCAAAATATTTTTCTTGAATTTGAAATATAATAAGATTTCATCATTTGATAAATAGATTTAAGAAAAAAATAAAAAAAAAAATATGTAAGAAACTTTAGAAAACGTGACCTGACCAACTTTGATAATGACAGGACCAACTTCGACTATAACAGGACCAAATAAAAATGCTAATAACTTTTTTTAATTTTCAAAAGAATTTTCTCAGATTGGAAACATAAAATGATATGTCATATTTTGAAACATTTATGTTATAAAAAATATAGATTTATTTTCAAAAACTTTCAAAAACGTGACATGACCATCGCTGACTGACATGACCAACCGCGACAATGACCGGAACAAATGAAATTGCTAATTCTTCTTTTATTTCGCAGAATATTTCTCTGAAATTTAAAATATGTGAAGATTATACCATTTTATACATAAATATATGAAAAAGGTATAAAAAGCTTGCTGAAATGTGACCTGGTTAACGTTGTCAATGACAGGACAATCCTCGGAAATTAATGACAGGACCAAATAAAAATGCTCATTATGCATAACATTTGTCAAAAGATTCCTCTCAAATTTGAAATAATGACAATTTAGACGATTTTGCACATCATATAAGAAAAATATAGAAAAAACGTATTGAAAGCTTGCGGTGGTGTGACCTGACCAACATCGGCTATGATCTGGCCAGTGAAAAAATCATAATTTCTTTCTTATTTTACTGAAATTGTTCAATTCTGATCCATAATTAGTAAGATATATCTTATAAATTCAGGAAAATATATTCTATGGATGTTAAAAATCTTGACCTAGCTACTAAACGTATGTTGACGGAGAGTCACAGGACATGCAGAGTCACAAGACAAAAAGACACGAATGATCACTATATTTAAGAAAGAGATCTTGAAATATTTATATGTTATTGTATATAATCATTTTATAGTTTAAGAGATAGTTCATTAAACTATAGATAAATTCAGATTTATTGAATTATCATCATAATATTTCTTGACATCATGAGGCCCAATTTAAGCCACTATGAAAAGATATCAAACCTTTTAAAGTAGTCCGTGAAAATGTTTGATTCATTATATTTTATGAAATCATTTAAAACTACCAAGAAATCATGCATACAAGGGTAGGGCATACTTCAAGAAATGTTTATTTGTTTATTTATAATGAGGCGGGGAACTATCAAGATATACCCTGCATATATTCAAGCATGCATGGAAATAATTATTTACTGTTCTGAAAATATTACTAAAACAACGACATGAACTATTATGTGATTTTAATTACTGTCATCACAATCTTTATTGGATTTATCAACTTATTTATGGCTAATGTCACACCTTTTGTTTGTTACCTTATAATTGTTTTCAGACGTGTCAGATTATGACCGGTAATTAATATACCAAATATTCTGAATGAATGAATGAATGATCTTTATTCTCATCAAACCAAATACATGTTACAGAGAAGATATTACCATGATATATATAACCAGAGACATATAATTGTGATATGATAAATATTTACACCAAAGATAAATAAACATATAGTTGTACTAACCAGGAGGATAGACTTTCACAGAAATAGATATAATAAATCTACAAAGTTTCTCAGGCTCAACAGCAATATTTCTACAACTCGATTTAAAATTAATACAATATACCAATAACAAGTTCAAATAACGCGGTTGGCGTTCGCAGACCTAACGTTTTCCCAAAGTTAGCTTTTTTCCCTTATTTTCTAAAAACTTTTAAATCATTCAATCTTAATGTGTGTTTTTCTAATTATTATTATTAATTTCAACCAGGATTTCTATAGTAGGAACTATGGTCATTTCACGTTTTCGCAATTGATGTATTAAAAGATGAGATCTTATTATATTTTAAATCTGACATAATTCCTTTTCAAAATTAAAAAGTGAATAGCATTTTTATTTGGTCCTGTCCTTGTCGAGGTTTGTCCTGTCATTGTCAGTGTTGGTCAGGTCACATTACAGCAAGCTTTTAATATTTTTTCTATATTATTCCTATCTTTATGTATAAAATGGTTAAATCTGATTATATCTCAAATTTCAGAAAAATATTTTTTAGAATAAAAAAGTAATTAGCAATTTCATCTGGTCCTGTCATTGTCGAGGTTGGTCCTGTCAGTCAGCGATGGTCATGCCACGTTTAAACTTTCTATATTTTTTATAACATTTATTTTTCAAAATATGACATATTATTTTATATTTCAAATCTGAGAGAATTCCTTTGAAAAATTAAAAAAGTTATTAGCATTTTTATTTGGTTCTGTCATTGTCGATGTTGGTCATGTCACGTTTTCTAAAGTTGGTCATGTCACGTTTTCTAAAGTTTCTTACAAATTTTTTCTTAATTTTTTTCTTAAATCTATTTATCAAATGATGAAACCTTATTATATTTCAAATTTCAGAAAAATATTTAAGAAATAAAAGAGAAATTAGCAATTTCATCTGGTCCGGTCATTGTCGTTGTTGGTCCTGTGACCAGTCAGCGATGGTCATGTCACGTTTTCGAAAGTTTTTGAAAATAAATCTATATTTTTTATAACATTTTGGTTTCAAAATATGACATACCATTTTGGTTTCAAAATATGACATACTATTTTATATTTCAAATCTGAAATGATTCCTTTGAAAAATAAAAAAAGTTATTAACATTTTTATTTGGTCCTGTCATTCTCGATGTTGGTCCTGTCATTATCAGAGTTGGTCATGTCACGTTTTCTAAAGTTTCTTACAAAACTCTTTTATTTTTTTTCTTAAATCTATTTATCAAATGATGAAATCTTATTATATTTCAAATTTGAGATCAATCCTTTGAGAAACGAAAAAGTTATTAGCATTTTTCATTTGATCCTGTCATTCGGTCCTGTCATTCGGTCCAGTCATTAGTGTAACTCACGACACATCGGTAAACATTTTGCAAACGAGCGCCATTTAAAAAAAAACATGTTGTTGTCGCCATGAATCGTCTCCAAAGATCTCATCAACCTACTGTAAGCAGTGTCTTAGATCGTACCAGTAACACTTTAAGAGGTATCAAAAAACAATATTCTGCCAACACATAGGAACCTGAAGCTGCACATTGACAGGTAGATGAGGTAAGTCGGTTAAATTGTTTAGATTGTCAGTGTTTAAAGTGGGTCTCATTGGGGTCTAGCGTGATGCGGGATTTCCGATTTTTTGTAAGCGTAACAGTAGTTTAGTTAAAATGTATAAAAGTTCTATTGATATTACTTTTGTCTATATGTATACTTATAAAAACTATTGAAAGAAAAAACATGCCTGTAATAACTTAAGGGTGTTATCACTTCAAAGCAGTTGCTCAGACATACATCATGCTTAATTACAATGTATTTTAATTTATTGTATTAGAAATAATGACCAGAGCATGTACTGAGGTTCTGCCCAAGATTCTCAGTAATTCCCAAGGGTTTTATATAATAAGTTACATTCCTTTAATAGCTGAGTTTTGTTATCACAGCTAATTGTATCCGTTAATAGCCTTGTCTCATTGATTTTCCATGGTAAATAAACAAGAGGCTCTCAAGAGCCTGAATCGCTCACCTTAATTCTTTTGGTTAAATCTCTCATCAATGATTATTTTGGCTTTTCAATTTATTTAAATGTTTTTTGGATCGTCCTATTTTCTTCAAAAGCCAAAAAAAAATAATCATTTTCTCCTATGTTCTATTTTAGCCATAGGAGCTATGTTTCTTGACATACAAGGAAATAAAATATAAAATTTATACTAGATACTCTGAAACTCATTTAGCCTAAGTTTGGCTGAAATTGATACAGCAGTTTCAAAGAAGAAGATTTTTTAAAGTAAGTCAACATGATGAACAAATTGTGAAAAAAGTCTTTAAAGGGCAATAACTCCTTAAGGGGTCAATTGACAATTTTAGTCAAATTGACTTAATTGAAGATCTTACTTTGCTGAACATTATTGCTGTTTACAGTTTATTTCTATCTATAATTATATTCAAGATAATAAACAAAAACAGCAAAATTTCCTTAAAATTATCAATTCAGGGGCAGCAACCCAACAACAGTTTGTCTGATTCATCTGAAAATTTCAGGGCAGATAGATCTTGACCTGATAAACAATATTACCCACGTCAGATTTGCTCTAAATGCTTTGGTTTTTGAGTTATAAGCCAAAAACTGCATTTGACCCCTATGTTCTATTTTTAGCAATGGCGACCATGTTTGTTGATAGATCATAACTTCGGATACAATTTACAAACTAGATACCCTAAGGAACATTCAGTTAAAGTTTGGAAGTATTTGGCCCATTAGTTTCAGAGGAGAAGATTTTTGTAAAAGATTACTAAGATTTACGAAAAATGGTTAAAAATTTACTATAAAGGGCTATAACTCCTAAAGGGGTCAACTGACCATTTCCGTCATGTTAACTTATTTGTAAATCTTACTTTGCTGAACATTATTGCTGTTTACAGTTTATTTCTATCTATAATTATATTCAAGATAATAAACAAAAACAGCAAAATTTCCTTAAAATTATCAATTCAGGGGCAGCAACCCAACAACAGGTTGTCTGATTCATCTGAAAATTTCAGGGCAGATAGATCTTGACCTGATAAACAATATTACCCACGTCAGATTTGCTCTAAATGCTTTGGTTTTTGAGTTATAAGCCAAAAACTGCATTTGACCCCTATGTTCTATTTTTAGCAATGGCGACCATGTTTGTTGATAGATCATAACTTCGGATACAATTACAAACTAGATACCCTAAGGAACATTCAGTTAAAGTTTAGAAGTATTTGGCCCAGTAGTTTCAGAGGAGAAGATTTTGTTAAAAGATTACTAAGATTTACGAAAAATGGTTAAAAATTGACTATAAAGGGCAATAACTTCTAAAGGGGTCAACTGACCATTTCCGTCATGTTGACTTATTAGTAAATCTTACTTTGCTGAACATTATTGCTGTTTACAGTTTATCTCTATCTATAATAATATTCAAGATAATAACCAAAAACAGCAAAATTTCTTTAAAATTACCAATTCAGGGGCAGTAACCCAACAACAGGTTGTCTGATTCATCTGAAAATTTCTGGGCAGATAGATCTTGACCTGATAAACAATATTATCCCATGTCAGATTTGCTCTAAATGCTTTGGTTTTTGAGTTATAAGCCAAAAACTGCATTTGACCCCTATGTTCTATTTTTAGCAATGGCGACCATGTTTGTTGATAGATCACAACTTCGGATACAATTTACAAACTAGACACCCTAAGGAACATTCAGTTAAAGTTTGGAAGTATTTGGCCCAGTAGTTTCAGAGGAGAAGATTTTTGTAAAAGATTACTAAGATTTACGAAAAATGGTTAAAAATTGACTATAAAGGGCAATAACTCCTAAAGGGGTCAACTGACCATTTCCGTCATGTTGACTTATTTGTAAATCTTACTTGGCTGAACATTATTCCTGTTTACAGTTTATCTCTATCTATAATAATATTCAAGATAATAACCAAAAACAGCAAAATTTCCTTAAAATTACCAATTCAGGGGCAGCAACCCAACAACGGGTTGTCTGCAGACTTGGGGTCAATTACATTGGAATGTAATTAATTAAATTACACATTACATTGCAAAAATGGTCAATTACACTAATTACACATTACACAGTTTTTGAAATGTAATTAATTAAATTACAATTACTTTACTAAAGTAATTAATTAAATTACACATTACATTTCATCATAATATTTGTTAACCAATATTATACATGTATGTGTAAAATATTCATGTAAACATAGTTTAAGCGTTGCATTTGATAATCATGAGTAAGTTTAATGTTTTGTCATTTAGTCTGCATCTCTCTGGTCTGTACACAATGGTACACTTTGACAGTCATTCTCAAAAGTATTTCTATAGGAGCTAATGTGGCATATATCGCTTGATTAGAACATGGAGGTATTATACTTCAGTAACCAGTAGATGTGTTGATAGAAGAGGAAATTAGTTCCTATTAACTTGCCAATACATTAAGGGGTGTTTTGACATCTCAGAAATGAAGTTATTTAAATAAAACATAGCATGAATAAAGAAATTATAAATAAATAAAAAAAAATCACTTAATAATTATTAAAAGGTATCCTTGTCACAACATTGAAAATAATTTTTAGTACAAACAATGAAAACAAGGAAAACCATTTTATATTTGTGGTGATTGGAATAGTCGTTGTTCAGATTTACCGGACTCTATTGAAGGAATAGATAAATTGCCACAAAGAAATGTGGTAGACTTTCAGCATAATGGATATGGAAATATTTTTTGTGACTTTTTAACAGATGTAAATTGCTGTATTTTGAATGGTCGAAAAACCTTACATAATGATTTTACATTTGTATCCACTAGAGGAATGAGTGTGGTGGATTATTGTGTTTTGCCATATGAACATTTGGATAATTTTAACAATTTTAATGTAATCAGAACAAGTTCAATAGTTGAACAAATTAATGCATTGGGAAAATACGACTTGAAGAAAGCTATGCCCGATCATTCATTACTAACTTGGGATTTTACCTTGAATTTTGACTCAAATTGCTGTATAAATACACAGACAAGAGGAACTTCTGAGACAAAGAAAAAATATGATACAAGAAATTTACCGGAAGATTGGTTGTGTCAAGAATCTACTATCGCTGAAATTGATAATGCTATTTGTTTTTTAGAAAATTCAATTGCCGATCAAAGTAATATTGATAACATGTATGAAAATTTTGTGAAAATCGTTAAAACCGAAATGTGTAATAAATTACCGGCTAAAAATATTGTTCTATCAAATGGATTTAATATTAATAAAAGAAGAAGGTGTAAAAAAGAATGGTGGAATGAGGAACTTACTTTATTGTGGAATGAAGTGTGTAAAGCCGAAAAAGTGTGGATTAAATGTAAAATTAAGCGTAATAAACGGGAGTTGCGACATATATTTGTGAATAAACGTAGGATATTCGATAAGGCCGTTCAAAGTTCTAAACGAAAATATTGGTATTCCTTACAAGAAGATTTAATAAAGTCTTGTGATAATCCAAATGAATTTTGGAGGAAAATTGGTAAAATAGGAGTTGGTAGTGAACGCCGAAGTTTTATCCCAATGGAAGTGAAATTAAGTGATGAGTCAGTATCATGTGATAAAAATTTAGTATTAGATAAATGGAAATGTGAATTTTCTAATATGTTAAATAGAAATAATCTTAATAATGTTGAATATATTCATAGTAATGAAAATGTGTATGATGATTATCTTGATAGCTTTATATCATATGAAGAAGTGTACAATGTACTGTTGTCTTCAAAAAATGGTAAATCGCCTGGCTGTGATGAAATTACGGTTGAACTTTATAAGAATCAAACTGCATTGTTAGCTTTAACTCGAATTTTTAATATTTGCTTTGACTCTGGTAAGATACCTGCTTTATGGTCGAAAGGTATCATTACTCCGATTCCAAAGAGCTCTACTGCAGATCCAAGAGACCCTATGGCATACCGTGGAATAACTTTGGCTCCTGTATCTTATAAACTTTACTGTGGTGTATTAAACTCTCGTCTAACCGTTAAACTTGATGAACTTAATTTTCTTCATGATGAACAAAATGGTTTCAGAAAGGGACGAAATACTATAGACCATATTTCTACTTTGACTACTGTCATAGAAACACGTAAATTGCGTAAATTATCAACATTTGTAGCATTTATAGACTTTAAAAAAGCTTACGACTGGATAAACAGGGATTTGCTTTTTGGTAAATTGGAAAATTTAGGTATAAGTAGTAAAATGTTAAATGCTATTTTTTCACTTTATAGAAATGTATATTCATGTGTAAAAGTAAATGGTAATTTTACTGATTGGTTTGAGGTTAAATGTGGTTTGAAACAAGGGTGTATTCTGTCTCCAATTTTGTTTAACATTTTTATTAACGACCTTGTAGATGAAGTTAAAAAATTAGATACTGGAGTAAAAATTGATGATGAAAAAATTTGTGTACTACTTTATGCAGATGATCTTGTATTTATAACAGAAAATGAGAAAGATCTACAAAAAATGTTGGATACTTTAAATATATGGTGTTGTAAAAATGATTTAGTTGTAAATCTAGAGAAATCAAAAATTGTACATTTCAGAACTAAGTCTACACCAAAGACAAATTTTACTTTTGTACTTAATAATAATGATATGGAAATTGTTCCTAGTTATACTTATCTAGGTTTACTGTTGTCAGAATTTTTAGACTACAATTGTATGGCTAAGGCAGTAGCTAAATCTGCAAGTAGGTCTTTAGGTTTATTAATAGCTAAATGTAAAGCTAATGGCGGTTTTCAATTTGATACATTTACAAAACTTTTTGATACACTTGTCATGTCTGTCATTGAATACGGTGCCTCAATTTGGGGTCACCAGGATTTTTCTTGTATTAATGCTGTAAAAAATAGAGCAATGAGATTTTTTATGGGTGTGGGTAAATACACCCCTAACTTAGCCTTATATGGAGATATGGGTTGGATGCCCAGTATTATATCTCAGTGGACATGTATTTTTAGATTATGGTCGAGACTTACTAAAATGTCTCATTGTAGAGTTAATAAAAAGGTTTTCTTATGGGGCAATAAATGCTGTAATAGTAAATTTAGAAATTGGAATTATAGAGTCAATGTGAAATTTAAAGAAATGGATATGGAGTTTTTATGTAATACTGATTTTTCTATTGATAAAAATACAATTAAACAAATTGAAAAGGAAAATTTTTGTAGATATAAAGAGAAGTGGTACTCTGACTTAATGTACAATGAAAGAAGTAAATTGCGAACGTATAGAATGTTTAAGCAATGTTTTAATAAAGAAAAATATTTATGTATTAATATGCCTGGAAAATATAAGAGTGCATATGCTAAATTTAGATGTGGTGTTGCACCTCTGAGAATAGAAACTGGCCGATATGAAGGCATTATGGTTGACAATAGATTATGTTTTAATGAGCAATGTAAGAAAAATAACATTATTGAAGATGAGCAACATGTCTTAATTAACTGCCCAGTATATGCAGATTTACGAGCTATTTTATTTAGACATGCTAGCTCTTTTAATTGTGATTTTGTTAATTTGTCTGATGATGATAAATTCAAATTTTTATTCACTGATGAAAATGTGTGTTACTTTTTAGCCAAAATCTGCTATGATGTATTATTAAAAAGAAAAGGTATTTTATATAATTGTAGATAATTATAATGTGTTTTGTAGAAATTTTATAGTCTCTCATAACTCTTTTTAGAGTGGCTCATGTTGTTTTAAATATTACTGTAATTTTATAAATGTATAAATGTATGTCAACTTTGAGGTGAGACTCTAATAAAGTATTTGTCTTGTCTTGTCTTGTCTTATCTTAGCAATATTTTGCTAATTAGACAAAATACATGTAATAGTGGCATTGCCCCTGGACATTTCAATCTGATTAATTGCTGTTTGTTTTTACAGCTGTTAATTTTTATCTCTATAATCCTTTTGTGTATACTAATTTGACAAAATGATTGTGTGCAGTAAATTTGAATTCGAAATGAACTCTCATAAAGATTTTTCACACTTTTTTTTGTTTTTGTTTAACATGGTGATTTATTACTTTTCAATCTATTTAGTTAAAGATCTTTCTTAAAAACATGTTTTTTTTCAAATCATAAGACTATTCAGAAAAAATTCTGTTGGTCATATAAGAAATATAAAAACTTTAGAATAGATTACAGAAAGTATGTGATATCAATATTTGAAAAATAAATATAACTTTACAATTTATATTATTAAACATAAATCCTTATCATAAACACCTTAAAAGTACATGTAATTGAAATGTAATTCAAAAGTAATTGAGCATTACATGCTTTTTTCATTGTAATTAATTAAATTACCATTACAAGTAATTAAAAAAATGCTCAATTACACATTACATTCAATTACATGGAAAATTGTAATGCATTACACTTAATTACCATTACATTTTCAATTACCCCATCCCTGGTTGTCCGATTCATCTGAAAATTTCAGGGCAGATAGATCTTGACCTGATAAACAATATTATCCCATGTCAGATTTGCTCTAAATGCTTTGGTTTTTGAGTTATAAGCCAAAAACTGCATTTGACCCCTATGTTCTATTTTTAGCAATGGCGACCATTTTTGTTGATAGATCAAAAGTTCGGATACAATTTATAAATTAGATACCCTAAGGAACATTCAGTTAAAGTTTGAAAGTATTTGGCCCAGTAGTTTCAGAGGAGAAGATTCTTGAAATAGTTTACGACGACAGACGACGGACGACGACGGACGCCAAGTGATGGCATAAGCTCACTTGTCCCTTCGGGACAGGTGAGCTAAAAAGTCAGGATGAGACACTTGCAAAAAAAAAGAAGTCAGGATGACAATTTATGTAAAAAAAAAGTCAGGATAAACTAAAAAAAAAAAAGCAGGACCGAATAGAGTGAAAAATAAAAAGGCAGGACAGAGATTACAACTAAAAAAAAATGCAGGACAAAATTTTTCATCCTAGCCCCCCATAAAAATCAAATGGTAGCTCCCTAAGTATATGTATGTTGCAAAAACAGGTTACAAATGTATTAATTTTAAACAGATAAAAGAATTGCCTGTAATATGATGTTTAACTTGCTTCATACATATTGTTTTATTGAAAGTCTGATTTGAAACATTGATTGTTCTATTTAAAACTTGAAAGGTAACAATAATTGATTTTAAATATTTTATATGATAGGAAGAACCAGTAATCTCGGACTAAAACTAACATGCCCTCGTTTTATAATTTAGTAAGGAGAAAAAGGAATGAAATTTCTCGATCAAAGAATCTTAGCATTCAATTTATAATGGTGTGCGTGTATTAAAACATCTGACTAAATTCTTAGTGTATCTTGGTTATTAGCCAAACATAATAATAATATAAGGTACACATTCTTCTTTCTTGCAAGTGAGGTGAGTGCTCAGAGTCAAGACCTTGGACCAAAATTTAAAATCATGAGTTTTTGCAACTTAATAAAACTTAAAGTATCTCCAAGAAAACAGTTAAAATGGAAAACATACCCGTACTTGTATCAGACTATAAAAATATAGTGTTAAATAAATTTTAACAAGGAATCTATATACACATTAATAATAATATTAGGTACACATTCTTCTTTCTTGCAAGTGAGGTGAGTGCTCAGAGTCAAGACCTTGGACCAAAATTTAAAATCATGAGTTTTTGCAACTTAAACTTAAAGTATCTCCAAGAAAACAGTTAAAATGGAAAGCATACCAGTCCTGTACTTGTATCAGACTATAAAAATATAGTGTTAAATAAATTTTAACAAGGAATCTATACACATTCAAATGGTAAAGAATTTTTTTAAAAACCCACCACTATTCATCTTGCTTTTTCTGTTTAATGTTTATATGGAATAACAGGGATTTTATATAGGTAATGAAGCCACACACCTGTATTGACTTTTTACTCAAAATAACCAGTGTCAATTAAAAACAATGGAAGAGGATGTTCAAGGTGCTATAATTGCTAATTAGTATCCTTAATGACAATATTATCAAGTCGGCAGAGGACCCTTTACAATGCCCTTTACAATAAATGAGTTAATGACAGGTGCATAGGCACACACAATATTATTAACTGTGTGTTGTTTTTTTTTGTGTTTGAAATTGAATAATAGACTATGCAATCATTTCATTAATCAATTGTCAACTGTTTTGACAAGGACTTGTCACCTGAAATCCCTGTTAATCCATGTAATAATTTATATATGAAAATGTTACATCTTTTATTAAATAAAAAATGATTCTTACCTTTTCTATTGTACAATCATAAACAGTGTTGTCGGTTTCAAAACGAAAGTAAAACGTCGAAAAATTGCCGTCAAATTAAAACAGCTTTGGTATATTAGAATCCGAAATAAACATAGATTATCTGGAAAATGAGATAATGAATTATCTGAAATTCAGATAATTAATTATCTGGAGATAAATTAGGATTATATGAAAATCAGTCAAATAAACCTAGATTTTCTTAATATTTTTAAATAAACCGGGATTTTCTCCAGATAATGAATTTTCTGTATTATCTGAGATAAACTAGGATTTTCTCGAATTTGAATTAAGCTGAGATAATCTTAGTTTATCTGAGATAAACCGGGTTTATATGAGATAATCCTAGTTTATCTGAGATAATCTAAGATTAATTAATAAAAGTGGTTCAGGCGTGCCATAGATATGTGTATAGGTAAATTGGCGCAAATGAGTTCCGATTATTGGCGCAAATGATACATTTGGAAAACAAAATTTGGCGCAAATGATATCCCTGAAAAACAGTAATTGGCGCAAAAGGACTGCTGCCACTCTGACTTGGGTTGTAATGTTACATAACAATATAGTGTCAGGTAGACGTGCAAACCAAAAGCAACCAGGTGACATTAAACATCCTGTGTGTACATGTATTACCAGAGTTTAAATTTTGCGATATACAAAAGTTTTCATAAATGTACAAATAAACTTTCTCTTAATTTCCCGTTTCAAATCAGAAGAAGTATTTATCATAATAAACTTTAAGAAAATATGAATATTATAAAAATGTCTTTAAAAAAATAATTTTTTGCTTAAAAGATTTTCAAATATTTTTATTTTTCCATAGTTATTTTAAAGAAATATTATGATTCAAATTTTAATTCAAATGGATTTTTTTTTATTTTATAGAAAATTCAACGAGATTTCATTGCATATGATTAAATTTTTTTTTTTAATTCAATGTTTTAAGCTAAATCCAGGCATTCAATGAATCGATATAAAGTTTAACATTTGTAAAAAATATTTTATTGTTTACATTTCAACAGAGACCTATAATACGATTGCTCTAATTTCAACAATATTGTATACCCTATATATCTATCGACAGAGTAATCGGTCCTGAATAGGACTGATATAGTTGGGTATGCCTTCACCTACACACGCAGTGCAATCGGCTGTAACCTTTTATTAATAGCTTTGAGATATTCAAAGCATATGCAATGTGATTTCCATATGTTCAGTATTTCTAAGGGATGGACTCTTTTGAAAATAATTGATCGGCACGGATATTTTAATCCGCTAAAGACATTGATAATATATATTATATCCAATCCCAAAACGAAAGTTGAAATAGTTTTGTTTATAAATTTCAGATATTGAGGTCATCGATCTTATATAAAGAAGTATAAATAAACCTAACTAAACATGTTAAAGAAAAAATAATCTTGGAAATATCGAACAACATCTAAAAAAATATACCTTTTAACTTGAAATATACATTCCCGTCTAGTTGAACAGGAAGGTTATGAATCACGTGACTATTTTATAAACTGATACATACCGCGAATATTCAAATTCAATAGTATGTATACATGTATCTTTTTTTTCCGAGACGAGTTGCTGTGTGGATGACGAATAAATGACACGCAATCCAACCTCACCGTAAAAACTTTTATATTGCAGTGATATAATCATTTGTTGTCAGTATACTTTGGTTTGATGTTATGTATTATATCTGAGACTACTGTGTTATAGTAGTCTCAGATTATATCAATATCTATATAGCAGTTATATATAGGCTTTAATTATTATAGTGAAGCCTATGTGGTCGAGTGGTTTAGCGCGTCGGGCATAGTGCAAGACGATTTGGTGTCACGATATTTCAGTAGCATAAGTTCGAATCCCGGCGAGAGAAGAACAAAAAATTTGCAAAAGCAAATTTACAGATCTAACATTGATAGGCTGATGTTTAGACGAATTATATATATTTATATATAGCAGATCATCATAATAAATCTAAATAAATCTACAGGCAATTTCATCCATTAATTCTATTATAGTATTCTCATGATAGTGCTGTGCAAGTGCATGGTGGACAATCTTCTATAATAATTCGCTTTTCTAATACTAATAGTTTGGATTTGAGAATTCATTCATATTTTCCCACTGTTGTTGTATTTAACGTTCTCGAGATATGTTTCCACATGCGTTAACACAAATTCTCGGTATTCATATTGTTTTTATTGATATATATATTTTTCACGTCATTTTATTTTCGCATCATTTATCTATATGTTCTAAAAAATTATGTTCATGAATATTTATTGATGAGATTTGTTTATAGCAATCGATATTAAAGAAATATAATTATTAAGCACTTGATAATATCCGCGCTATTATACGAAAAGCGCTCGGTTATCAGTCAAAGAAAAAATGGGTAGAAATGTCTGCAGCATCATGAGAACGGACTGACTCAAGTTAACCCGCTGTAAAAACAGACCTTTGTTTTTTGAAAATGGAAATAGGGTATGTGTTAAACAACCGACCAAATAGCAGAAAACAGCAGTTAAACTTACTGGGCGAAAATAATCATGATCCATCTACCTCATTTAACTGATCATTCCCAGTGAATTCTTATTTTTCTTTTCGCAGTAGTTTTGCTTTTGTTTTGCAATTATCTTAACATTAGGGACTGATCATTTGTAACATGAAGGGGGATAGGAGGAAAATAAGGCTAGGGTGGCCTTAAAATTTTTACGGCATTAAGCGGGTTATGATTTAGCACCAACACCCACCTCTTCCCCATTCACTTAAAAGCAAAGTAACTCAACCAGTGCCATTTTTTAGGACTTACATTATAACGTATAAATAAAAATCCTCAGTCGACCGACACCTTATGGGAAATTTTGACATATATATATAATATATTAAAATCATAATCGACTTTTGCGTTTTTTAGCTATAATACTGAAAACTGCATGTGCAATAGACTAGCTAAGCGTAACGTGGTGGGTCATCTCATTGTATGAGTTACCGCTCTGTGATCTCGTGGTAGCCTACTCGTCTCGCATTAGGTCGTGGGTTCGATCCAAAGACTAGGTAATTACTGCGTCTCTACTAAACTAGGAGTCAGAGCAAAGACGGGTTGGTCCCAATTCAGAATAAATTGTCCGAGAAGGGTGACATTTTCTCTTGCATCCTGTTACCTTGGGAACTAGCTCGTGAAAAAAAATCCGGCTAAACGTAACGTTCTAGTACAAATCATTGTCCGTATTTGATCACATTTTAAAAGAATACTATTAGTCAATTATACAATTATACTAAAGATATCAAATACTTGTAACGAAGCGAAAAGCAACGAAAGGCCATCGTTCGACCTTCAACAATGAGAAAAACTCATACTTGATAGTCATTAATAAAAATCCCCTACAAGAAAAATGTGAAACAATTTAAAAGAGTTCAATTCTTTCAGTCCAATGAAAAAATCTGACATACATGAACCAACGTCAACCACTGAATTGCAGCATTCTGACTTCGGACTGGCAAGCACGTTATGAATGTGGCCGGGTTAAAAATGTTAATTGATGAGGGATCAATCCTTCCCTAACCTGGGACAGTGGTGTTACAACACAACATAAGCAACCAGATGCTCAGCAGGGCGCAGCTTTATACGACCGCAGAGGTCGAATCCTGAACGGTTGGGGCAAGTATGGACACAACATTCAAGCTGGATACAGCTCTAAATTTGGATTGTGATTAAATAGTTGACACAGCATATGCTTAAAATTAATATTTATTTATAGTAACTTCTATAAAAAAAGAAAAAAAGGGGGAATGTGTCCAAAGAAACACAGATGATGCCCCCACTAGCATATAACGTTATAAAGGGACATAACTCAAGAACTGAAAAACTGAAATTAAACTGAGTTTAGAGGTAATAAGCATTATATACACATTTCATTAAATTTAGTTGAGACAAACTTAAGTTAAGAGTACAGAAACGAAAAATTTCTTTAATTTTTCAACTTGTAAAGGGGCATAACCCTAGAATGGTAATCAACGTGCTTGTAATCACGAATGGTAAAGATTGCTTTAATTTATCAGTTGATAGTAAAAGTGAATATTGCATTGTATGTTGTATATAGCATTGATTTAAGTTGATGCAACTATTATTCTGGACAAAGAAGGATAATTCAAATTTCAAAGAAAATTTCATAAAGCATTAGTTTTAGGTGATTCAACAACCAATCTGGACAAAGAAAGATAACTCCAATTTATTGTCTTGAAACTACAAAAATGCTTGTTTTTGGCCACTTTTTTGCCCTTTATTCCTAGACTGTATGCCCAATAACCCTTAAAATATATCACAACCTTCTACTTACTGTATTAAACATTGTGGTACAATTTCAGAACAACTGAAATACTTATACACAACGTATTGTCCTGACACTAGATAAATGCCCTAATTCCTAAACCGTAGGGACCATGACCCCCAAAATCAATCCCAAACTTCCTTTTGTGGTTATACACATTGTGTTAAAATTTTATTGAATTCTATTTACTTATACTAAAGTTATTATCCGGAAACCATCCGTCTCCGGGCAACGCTGACGACGACGCTAACGACAACATGATCGTATAAAAACTATAAAAATTGATGCAAATACCAGAATTAAATAAATCGGTACGAAGCATAAAAACATCAACAAAAAATGCAAGATACACAAAGTACAGATAAAAGAGTACAAACGTAAAGCTAGTTCAAAGATAATTACAACAAAATTAATAACATATGTTCTCATATCCTAAATACGCATTTAACTTGATACTTGACGTTATACGTCCATTCATCATCGTCCACTTTGTCATCATTATTAATAGGAGATTTTACCAAGAAATGACAATGTTTTACTATCTCTAGTTTTTATCATTTTATCTTGAACAGATGATAAGTAGAATGAAAAGTATACAGCCAAAATGATCCACAAAAAATGATGCGATCATAATATTCTGTTTATTAAAATGATTCTTGCCACTTTCGAGTAATGTCCTTAACCGGAAATGTCCGTCAATCATCTGCGGCTTTTGGCGTCATTTAATAGATATAGAGGGCCCGCTTGTATCCTTGTACTATTTTAAAAAGTTCATCAAGCGTCTTCGTATTTGTATTTTCAGGTTAAAAATTGTATTCTTAGATAATGTTGTACTCAAACATCGTTTGCGACAATCTGTGAGGGAAAATCTTTAATAAATGTACTTAAAAATCATTGGTTTAGTTTTCTTTCTAAATACGGCTAAATTTCGTGGGAAAATTATATAAATGGCGGGGAAACGCTGTTCTTCGGAGAGGCACCACGTTTGAAACGTCACACATATAAAACGTCAGGACGTTTTTGGCGCAACAAAGCAAGAAAAGAAAAACTCGACAACAATACACAGGACACACATGTACGACAAGCAAGACGGATTGACATAAAACCGACATTGTGAGTATTCAGATTTTTATAATTTTAACCATTGGTTAAAACTTAGTTTTTGAAGTGCCAACCTTGTGCAGTTTATTACTCAAAATTGAGCATTTACAGTTTGCACAAAAAATGGGAGAAGTAAAAACAAAATTGTCGTAAAATATATTATCAGATTTAAATATGCGATATAAATTCACGTACAAGGTCGGGTTACTGCAATATCAAAATTTTCGGTTCAAATAAAACAGAAAAAAGTTGTTCGAAATGGTGAAAGTGATTTACAATATAGAACGAGTCAATTTGTTGTTATTTTTTATACATTAGCAAGCAATACGTTCTGGTCTTACACTTATTATGCACCTGATAAATACTGCGCGTATGTAGATTCTCTAGACAAACAGACACCATAGCTCGAGACACCATATAGCTCGTGTAACATGTGAAAGGCATCAAATATTAATGTTTTGTTGGGGATTGGTGCTTTTTTTTTCTGGCAGGACAATTAAATTGTGATCCGCACCAATCAATAATAAACCTGACACAGGAATAGGAATAAGAAAGAACAAAAAACAATGTTGTATGAATTTACCCTCTCCTAATTTTCTTAATACCGTTATGTTACTTTGTAACGATTTATTGCTGTTACATATTATAAAAGCATTCTTATCATTTGTAATAACAAAATCTACTTTATAAATAAATTTATCCTTTATGCATGTAATTAAAATATTAACATGATTAAGTAGGGCGTATTTTAAAACATGGGAGTTCATTGCCCTACTGATATGAATGAAATCGATTTGCAAAACAGTTTAAGAATTAGGTCACGTCGTCAGTGTAATGTGATATTTGTGTATTCAGTAGTCTGTTCATCTTTTACAACCAAGGTGAGTACCTGTTTTCACCTGTTTTTATATTTGAATCTTTTTTTTAAATTCTGACAGTGAAAAGACACAGTCATGTAGTAGGCAGATTTCAAACGTCAGTGCGATCACTCCGGCCATTTGTATTATTGTGTATTTGTACATGCTGTCTTTTCAAAATTGTTAACGTTTTATGACAGCAAATAATGACCCTTTTCATAAATTACTGTAATATTCAAATACTTAAACCGTGAGATATGTTTATGTACAATTAATGTATTTCTGTACAAAAGAAGGAAATATTTTGTGAAACTGCGCTCATTTTATCTTTTCAATCAAACTTATTGTCATGTATCAACAAATCGATTCTTCCCTATTAATAATTTTATTTTCATTCTATAAAAAAAAGTGTAAAAGAGTCGCTAAAATTATCAGAAAGAGATTTACTTTTCTGAGAAACTACATGCTCAAACAGCTCCTATACATGGTTATTTTTTTATCTTCCAACTATTATTGGTTTTTTTTTCATCCATCCAGTTCCCCCCCCCCCCCCCCCCCCCTCACCCAGATCCTACTTTTTTAAAATCATCATACCCTTAACCAATCTACGTTCATTATCACTGAACTAGTATATATTTGTTTAGAGGCCAGTTGAAGGACGCCTCCGGGTGCGGGAATTTCTCGCTACATTGAAGACCTGTTAGTGACCTTCTGCTGTTGTTTTTTTCTATGGTCGGGTTGTTGTCTCTTTGGCACATTCCCCATTTCCATTCCCAATTTTATGTTGACCATCTATGTCACATGGGCAAAATCGGCCACCCCCTCCCCGTCCTTATATCCCTATCCCAATTTTGTGATCACCTATATATATCCAACATACCAAAAACGTTTCACCCCCTCAATTGGGCCTTTGTGTTATTATTGTAAGAAAAAGTTGCAAACATAAAGTTGTACTCTTTTATTTCAGTATTTATAAAGTGCAAATGAGTGTAATTAATCATGGTCTGTGCAAAAAAAAAAACGTTTCTATATAATTATCATTAACAACACACGAATTTTCAAAATAGATGTTTATATCATACTGAACCAAATCTTACACTGCCTCAATACTTACATAACTTGTAGAAATAAAGTTGTACATGATGACATCTATAAAGTCAAAATTTGGTAAGCACCCACAATAAACCGAATAGTCTTCTCTTCGTGTTTTTTTTTTTACATTTCATATTTTCGTTTTATACTGAGTATTACTGAGGTTCTTTGATATGCCGAATCTATCCGTGTATTTAGATTTTTAATATTAAAACTTAATAAAAACAACAAAAATCTTGGGTTCATTGATATGTTGAATCTTAAAAATGTATTTAAATTTTTGATTATGGGCCCAGTTTTTAAGTTGGTCCGTATTGGGGTCCAAAATCAAAAAATTTTCTCGCTATATTGAAGACCTATTGGTGGCCTTCGGCTGTTGTCTGCTCTATGGTCGGGTTGTTGTCGCTTTGACACATTCCCCATTTCCTTTCTCAATTTTATTTGTTTGATTTCAACAAAAGTTGAACATAATTATGGGTTCTTTGATATGATAAATCTAACCATGTATTTCGATTTCTTTTTTTGTCCCTGATATCAAATTGCTCCACATTGAGGTCAAAAGGGTCCAAAATACAACTTTTGTTTGATTTCATCAAAATCAATTTATTGGTGTTCTTTGATGTGCTAAATCAAACTGTGTTTTTAGATTTTAAGTTTTTGGTCCTGTTTTCAAATTGGTCTACATTAAGGTAAAAAGAGTCCAAAATTAAACTTTGTTTGATTTCATCAAAAATTGAATTCTTGTGATTCTTTGATATGCTGAATCAATCCATGGCCATGTATTTAGATTTGTGGATTTTGAACCATAATAGGTAAATTTATCTTTTTAAAGTTCATAAGACCACATTCATTCTGTATCAGAAACCTATGCTGTGTCAACTATTTAATCGCAATCCAAATTCAGAGCTGTATCAAGCTTGAATGGTGTGTCCATATTTGCCCCAACTATTCAGGGTTCGACCTCTGTGGTCGTATAAAGCTGCACCCTGCAGAGCATCTGGTTATCATTTGGATTTGCTTTTTATATTAATTAAAAAAAAAAAAAGATTTAAGAAAAGAAAAATATGGGAATGGTGGAATATGGACGCAAGAGGCAGACAAATTCGGTCAACACCCACACATATGTTAAATATAAAAACGACATGGGAAAAAGTTTGTATTGATGTCAAAACAAATCCAAAACGTAATACATTGCTTAATTTGTCCTCAATAATTAACTATAGAGGTGTACATGTTTTTCATTTACTGTTTAAAAGGCCTCAGGTCTGTTCAATTGCTGCACATTTTTGCATGCAAAGGCTTTTTTAAAGTTTATTTTAATTATATGCAATGGGATTTGCTCATTGTTGAAGGTCGTAGGAGGACTTATAGAGTCCGATTAAGGAATCTTACGCAGCAACATACATTGTATATGGTTGGTACATATACATTTTACTAGTCTCGCTCCTAACGCTTATAACTTTACAGCTTCTATTCAACAGACTGTACTGAATCTTGATATTTTAGCCGTCTTTAGAGTATAACAAACAACTCTATAGGTGTTTTCAACGATAACATAAGACGATAAACACGATTCCATCAATCAAAACAAAAGACAGATACCAGGATATTGCATTTTTACACATTTTACATCTTTATAGATTTATTAAGCATGTTAAATAAAATTATCAATTTTAACTTATTTTAAGAATTACATGAATTACTGATCTTTTTCACTTTATTTCAAAGGTTGAGATGGCATCTATGCAAAACCATTTCTGTGATATATGTGTAGAGAGTCACGTGGTGGCTGTCGTCTGGTGTCCAGATTGTGAAGAATTCCTTTGTCCTGAGTGCAGCAAACACCACAGTCGGGCCAAAATATCACGTGATCACACAACGATAACAGTAGCAGACTATAAAAAGTTACCGCCTTCTTTCTTGTCTATTAGATATAGCTGCTCCGATCACAACGAAAAGTTTGAATTTTATTGCCCATTTCATAAACACCCGTGCTGTGTAAAATGTGTAAATGAAACTCATGTTGATTGTAGGAACTTGGTTCCACTACATGATGCGATAAAGGGCGCGAAAACAGAAAACGGATTGTTGCAAATTGACCAGGAGCTTAGAAGTGTGCAAAAAAGTTTAAATGACATTTACGAAAATTGTTCTTCAAATCTTCAAAAGTTGGAAAAGCAGAAGAAAACATCGTGTGATGAGATTGTCAATATAAGACATGTGATTAATCAGAGACTTGATAAGTTAGAGGGCGCTTTACAAGAGGAGCTGGAAGAAAAATACGTGGCAGCAAAAACTAAAACAGGGACACTATTATCTGACATTATGAATCAGAGAGGCACAGTAAACGGTGTCATAAGAGATTTAGAAATCATCAAGAAAGTTGCAACAGGTTTTCAAATTTTCATGATAGTCAGTGAAATCGAGAACACCATAACAGAAAGAGTTCAGTACCTAGAAGAACTACATGAAGCGGGAAGTTTAGATGAACTCAATTTACAATTAAATGTAGACCCTGCTTTAATGTCTTTTATGAAGAATGCTTTTTCGTTCGGAACGATTTCATATCATCACAATCCAATATCCCTCGATATTCTTTCATTACAAGGAGAACATGCAGAGACAATCGTTCGACCGTCCAATACTATCGATAAAATTAAATTAATACCTAAACAACGAATTCAGCTTCCAAAAAGTGAAAACGTGACAGGGATTACTGGATGTGAAATCTTAAACGATGGACAATTATTGTTTGTTGACTTTGATAACAAACGATTGTTATCAGCCGATAGTCAAAGTAAATCGAACGAGCTGATGAAATTGTCAAGCTCACCACGTGACATCGCGATTGTCGATAAAAATACTGTCGCAATCACACTTCGGGACGATCAAACTGTTGTTCTGATCGATGTAAAAGCTAGTAAAATAGTTAAAACATTTAATGTGACATCACCTTGTTATGGCATTGACCGAGTTGAAGATAAACTAGTGGTTAGGCTCAACCATATCGGTCAATTTCTTGTTTTAAATTTAAAAGGAAAAATTTTAAGTCGGTTACACATTTCCGGGTATTACATTCAAGACGTGGCATTATTTGACGGGAAAATATTTTGCACAAATTGCGAAGACCATCACGTGTATTGCTATGATATGAATGGAGACCTGTTGTGGAAATATGCAGATGAGAATCTCCGAAAACCCTTTGGTATTGGCGAGGATAGTCATGGAAATATCTACGTAGCAGGGAGAGAAACGAATAATGTTCTTCTTATTTCACCAGACGGTCACCGAACGAAAGAGTTGTTGACAAGTAAACACGGACTGTGTGATCCCTATGCCCTTCATGTTAATAAAACTACCAATCAGTTATTAGTTTGCAACGAATTTGGAGGTCAAGCTTTCTTATTTGATATTGCTAATTGATTAATGTATTAATAAACTTATTTGATATTGCTAATTAATTAATGTATTAATAAATAAAAACGAAAACAAAAATCCACATTTTATTTCATTTGTATATATGTCTATACATGGATTTATCAAGATGTTTGTGCAACGAAAGATGGAGAAATTATAATATTTTTATAGTAGAAAAGTACCTGCATTATTTATTTCTTGGTAGACACATTCCACCATTGGTTCGATTTCTCGATGACTTTGTCTAAGGGAGCTACCATTTAATTTTTATGGGGGGGGCTAGGATGAAAAATAGGCAGGACAGGAGTTTTGAGTAAAAAAAAAAGGCAGGATGAGACACTAGTCTTGCAAAAAAAAAAGTCAGGACGACAATTTAGTTAAAAAAAGTCAGGATAAACTAAAAAAAAAGCAGGACCGAACAGAGTGAAAAATAAAAAGGCAGGACAGAGATTACAGCTAAAAAAAATGCAGGACAAAATTTTTCATCCTAGCCCCCCACCCCCCCCCCCCCCCCCCATAAAAATCAAATGGTAGCTCCCTAATATGTGGTATCAGTCCATGACACAAAATCAGTGCATGCACAGCGAAAAACACAAAAAGCTAAGCATGTAAAAAACATCGCTTTTTGCTGTTCTTCATCTCAAATTCACAATGAGGCCTTCAACACGGAGCAGACCACCAGACATCACTTTCAGTTGGTTGTGATAAGCCTTTCTGGTACTCTCTGTTGTTTTTTTGTTTGTTCCTAATGTTTGTTTTAGTATGATGCATGATGGTCTGGGTTGAGTATACATAATAGAGAAAAATGGGCAAACAGTCCTGAATAAATACAAATATTTCTCCATTGATGCAGTTGAAGAAGACTTGGAGGATCTCCATATAGAAATATTATCCCGAACATATATGGAAAAGGGTTATGATGAAATTTATATATACTTTACTATTCCAATATATGGTTCTCTTTCAGTTGCAGATCCAAAAGGGGGGTCCGGGTAAGAACCCTTTTTTACGTTGTTTGGGAACCCTTCAAAAAATTACTGCCCCTGTCTTTGGTATAGTTTATTTATTCACTAAGTCCAAGCTGCTATTCGATGTAATCGAAGTAGCAGGAATTAGCAATTATAGATTAATTCACTTGTGTTTGCTAGATGGGTAACTGTCTCATTTGATAGTTTATTAGTACCCTAGTAAGATCATCACAAAAGTGGCCTGGGTGAATAAAAAAAAACGGAAGAATAGTACAACCGATTGTTCAAAGAAAATTGGATTTAAAGGCGTATATAAGAACCGTACGTACACATAAAACATTAAATAGAAAACATCTCTTAAACAAAACAAAATTGACTCCAGAGGGTATGCATTTCCTGTTTCATGTGAAATGTGTCGACAGGGAGAATAGAACAAAACGATAAGGAGATTTAACAGACGAGTATGCTTAGTATAATAATATATATGCAAGCATTTGAGAATTGTGTCAATTTAAGGGGGATCGAGACTATTCGACTGCGCATAATTTCACGCATGAATTACCATGCACACGAACAGTTTTTGTCATAAATTCACAACTATAGGTCACCATATGTCCGTATTACAATAATTTTTATAAATGAAACAAACCAACTTTAGTACATCGAAAACTTAATGTCCGTGTCGCTTTTTATGCTACTAGCTGCTTTTTAATTATTTATTTGTTTTGGAATTGCTTGAATATCTACTTAATCAGGGATATGCATATATAGTATTTCAAAATGGATCTGACTTACACGATCGCGACTTATAAAACAAGAGTTTAAAACAAGTTAGCCTAAGTTGTAATTAGTCTTGTATTATTTTTAATTTTAGTTTCTTGTGTTCAATTTGGAGTTTAGTATCACTGAACTAGTATATATATATATTCGTTTAGGGGCCAGCTGAAGGACGCCTCCGGATGCGGGAATTTCTCGCTGCATTGAAGACCTGTTGGTGACCTTCTGCTGTTGTCTTTTCTGTGGTGGTGTTGTCTCAGTCTTTGACACATTCCCCAATTCCATTCTCAATTTTATAATCTGATTTTGAATTCAATTTTCATATGGTTTATTGTATATCTGTCTGCTTCGAAGTTATTGTCTTTTATATATATTTGTTAGATAGTTTATTTATTTTAATTCATTTTTATTTCCAACACTGTTTTGGAATACTTTTAATGTTGCTCTTTATCACGCGAACGTCTAAGAAAACACCCTTGGGAGAATTCCGGATATACAAAGGTGTTGGTTTTCATATTAGTCTTACCGGAAGTAGATGTCTTAGCGATAATGTAAACAAATACTTTTTGCAAGTTGGCAATACTTTGATTCAACGAAATATTAATAAAGCATTATGTTCGGTGCAATATTATAAGTTTAAATTATATATGAATTCTGACAGTGATAGAATGGGTGCGGCAAGTCAGAGACATTTAAATTCAAGTGGAATAATAAATGAAAAACAAAACTATGCATGCGTTCCAATTTTCGGTGGATCAAATAACAATTGCTCAGAAAAATGCTGCCTCTCTTATCGGCTTCAGTCACATTGTATTGACAACAGACATTTCCATGCATGGATTCAAAAATACGGACGTGCATCTTGTTTGCATATCCTAGATTTGACCCACAAAAAGTCGTCTAAAACCTGGATACAAGATGATTCAGAACTAGATTTTTTGCCAAGTAAAATAGTCGGTAATTCCGAATTGCAAATGTGCAATGTAGTTGGATTTCACAAAGACTTAGTAGTTACTCAAATCTTTTGCCAAGGAGCTGTTAAATTCATTATAACTGGCATGAATGATGGTGAATGCAAAATTATTTACAATAAGCGCTACCTTCAGCAACAAAAGCTCCAGCTTTATTCATGCTATATAAGCCCTGATGAAAATTATATGGTCCTCCATCAGAATTCTATATATGCAACAATGTATGCACATGAAACCGAGAATATTGAAGGTGTTATTTTAGTAAAACTAAATTGGAAGAGTATGACTGCAGAAACAATATCTTGTGAAAATTTAAATTTGCATGTTTTGCCGTCAAATCATAAATTTGCAATTACTTTTGACCCCAGAACGGATAGTGACTTGACCGTGTTTACCTTCATTGCGGGTTCGGACAGGTGCAATATAAGTTTGTACAAAATGAAAAAGGATAATGTACTATTTCAAATAGCGTTATTTAAGAATGAGTTAGCAGACTTACCAGGAAACTTTCAGAACCTTCAATTTTTCAGAGATGGCTCGGCTTTGCTTTTAACAGTCTTGGGCAGTAACAGCTGCATGCCTACCATAATCAGAAACCATTTTGTTACTTCTCATTTTCTTGATCCAGAATGCTATGACTTTTTAGGAGACTTTAAATACATGTCTCTTACAAGTGTTGAACACTTTACGCCTATGATTTCTGCTAGTGGTCGACACTGCTTCTGTGGTGGAAAACTTTATAATGTGCAAAAAATTAAACCAAAATCATATTCTTTAAGAACCCTAAAACAATCATGTTTAGATGTAATTGCTGACTCAGTATTGATAGAAGATTTATGTCAATTACCTCTTCCAAAATCCTTAATTGCATGTCTTGAACAAGGCAAAAGTTAGTACCATCCAATGTTGACATATGCAGACAATCTGATATAAAATGTTGAAAAAAAATTGTTTTCCTTATTTAATACCATGTTTTACTTTACAGATCTATATACTTTTATGACATTTCTCAACATGAGAATGTTTTTACTACAGAACAAACCAACAACATGCATATACATGTATGTACATTCATGTACGGCATGTAATGTAACCAACTACACAATAAATGTAACCATTGAGGCCACACTTAAAAATATTTTGGTTCGCCCAAACCCTACCCAAAGGTTGAGACAGTGGGTAGGTAGGTAGGCATTTTCTTTTCTTTTTTCAAAAAAAAAGAAATTGAAGTATCAGCATGATCAGATGTTTATTAGTCTTCATGCCTATTTGATAAAAAAAAAACTTTATTCAAATCAGGACAATAAAAGAATTTGAGTAGGCAGCTTTTTTATGGGTAGGTAGGGTTTGGGTAAACAAACCTATTATTATGGCCTGAATGTAAATGTACAACTGTACATATTACTACTAATCTCTGTGGTTTATTATTCAAAGATCATTCTCTAGACTATAATAATTAAGCTACATGTACTTGTTGATTCAAATTCGCAAAATCAATACCTTTTTTTGGCAGCAGTGGAAACAATGTTCATGTAAATAAGCAGCATATATACAAATATATATATTCAGGATAAAAACAAATTCAATGAACTTTCTTTACAAATTATTCTTTTCACACTGCATTATTGTTTTTTCATGAATCAGGCTGGTTTGATCATTTGGATGATTTACATTTTGTTTAGCCTTTTAAAGGTAAATTTATGGTATGGGATTGCACATTATTGAAGGACATAGATGACCAGACCTATATAGTAGTTTATATCCATTTAATTTGCTCTCTAGTTGATAGTTGTGTCATTAATGAATTGAAACTGACAGTTATGATTTCCAAATTGTATGAAAAACTGACCCACTTTATCCTTATAAAGCTAATTCACAATGTGAACCTTTTTGGAGAGTGAGCCCAGCGAACCAGGTAAGAAGCTTCACATTGTGTCAAGCAACTGATATTTTACAATATCAATGTGTAGAAAACCAGATAAGGCCTAAAATAAAATATTCTTTGTTTCCCCAATCCCGACCGACCCTGCAAAAACAGTGCTACTCGTAAAATTTTATTGTCAAATTTAAGTCAAATATTATTTTTATTCATTTCCTATTTTCGGGCTTGCAGGATCGTTCAATGTTCTTCAAGCTTTTTGGAAAAAATAAAATTATTTCCCTACCTTCCGACCCACACCTGGCTTGGCAGGGTCGGGATTGGGGAAACAAACAATATATTAATTTAGGCCTAATCTATACATTTATGCTTACTATTTAGGACTCTTGTGACTTATTGGTCCATGTCCTCTTTCAACAGTGACCACTAGCCTATCAACTTTGCGCCTTGAGTTTAAAACCTACACATGTACATGGCGAAAGGTGTAACTGTTTGACTCAAATCTTAATTGACTAAGTTTGCCAATTTTCCTGCCATAGGTTGGCTTTTCTCTCTTGGTACTCTGACTTCTTCTACCTATAACCAGGTGCTCCGCAGGGCGCAGCTTTATACGACCGCAGAGGTCGAACCCTGAACAGTTGGGGCAAGTATGGACAAAACATTCTAGCGTGATACAGCTCTGAATTTGGATTGTGATCAAATTTTTGACATTACATGGTGTTTTTTTTCTCACAAAACAAATGTCAAGATTTTACAAATTTTACAATTAAAGATTTCTTCTTCAAACTTTTTAAATCTAAAATTAAATAGTTGACACAGCATAGGTTTCTGACACAGAATGAATGTGGTCTAATGAACTTAAAAGTTTGTTTTTGCCTTTTAGCAATTCACTATGCTGTTGAATATTAATCCTCTCAAAAAAATGTTTGAAGAAATTTTCTTTTTATTTATGAAATCTGAAATGAGAAAAATTTAAACCCCCCCCCCCCCCTTTTTTCACATCCCCGTTTCCCTTTTTCCAAAACTGATATCAATTCAAATTTCTAATGGAGTTTGCAACAATAACTACTCTTTTAAATACATCATAAAATATTAAAATGTAAAATAAAGTGCTTGTTATCACTGAATGGTAAAGATTGGTTGGTAGTAAAAGTGAATATACATTGTTTATTGTATAAAACAATAAAAAAAACTTCATCAGCAGCATTTTATATTGGCAAATTTCCAATGAAGTTATTTACATAAAGTTATTGGCAAATAAAAATAGAAAATGACATCATAGTCATGTCTGGCAAATGTCCAACATACATTATCTAAAAACATTTTAGATAAGATAAGGAAATAAGATGTAAAAAAACTGCTTGTTATCACTGAATGGTAAAGATTATTTTAATTTATCAGTTGGTAGTAAAAAGTGAATATACATTGTCATTGTATATAACAAAGATTTAAGTTGATTCTGGACAAAGAAAGATAACTCCAATTAAAAAAAAATCTTGCTATTGTACAATATTTTGCAATTAGATATTTCTTGCTTACTATTCTGGTCAAAGAAAGATAACTCTAATTAAAAAAAAATTTGCTATTTCACAATATTGTGCAATTAGATATTTCTTGCCATTGCGCAATACTCTGCAATTGAAAAGACTTGCTATTGCACAATACTTAATATAATAATTTTAGATCCTGATTTGGACCAACTTGAAAACTGGGCCCATAATAAAAAATCTAAGTACATTTTTGGATTCAGCATATCAAAGAACCCCTAGATTTCAATTTTTGTTAAAATCAGACTAAGTTTAATTTTGGACCCTTTGGACTTTAGTGTAGACCAATTTGAAAACAGGACCAAAAATGAAGAATCTTCATACACAGTTAGATTTGGTATATCAAAGAACCCCATTTATTCAATTTTTGATGAAATCAAACAAAGTTTAATTTTGGACCCCGATTTGGACCAACTTGAAAACTGGGCCAATAATCAAGAATCTAAGTACATTTTTAGATTCAGCATATCAAAGAACCTAACTGATTCATTTTTTGTCAAAATCAAACTAAGTTTAATTTTGGACCCTTTGGACCTTAATGTAGACCAATTTGAAAACGGGACCAAAAGTTAAGAATCTACATACACAGTCATGACAGTTAGATTCGGCATATCAAAGAACCCCAATTATTCAATTTTGATGAAATCAAACAAAGTTTAATTTTGGACCCTTTGGGCCCCTTATTCTGTTGGGACCAAAACTCCCAAAATCAATACCAACCTTCCTTTTATGGTCATAAACCTTGTGTTTAAATTTCATAGATTTCTATTTACTTATACTAACGTTATGGTGCGAAAACCAAGAAAAATGCTTATTTGGGTCCCTTTTTGGCCCCTAATTCCTAAACTGTTGGGACCTAAACTCCCAAAATCAATCCCAACCTTTCTTTTGTAGTCATTAACATTGTGTTTAAATTTCATTGATTTCTATTTACTTAAACTAAAGTTATAGTGCGAAAACCAAGAAAATGCTTATTTGGGCCCTTTTTGGCCCCTAATTCCTAAAATATTGGGACCAAAACTCCCAAAATCAATACCAACCTTCCTTTTGTGGTCATAAACCTTGTGTTAAAATTTCATAGATTTCCATTCACTTTTACTAAAGTTAGAGTGCGAAAACTAAAAGTATTCGGACGACGACGACGACGACGCCAACGTGATAGCAATATACGACGAAAATTTTTTCAAATTTTGCGGTCGTATAAAAACTGGCCTCAGTTTTATACAACCATGTAGCTGAAAGTCCAAATAATCCTAGCAAACAAACTATTAAATTTTCTCAGCACTAGTGTTACAATAAAAGAACAACAATGCAAGGTTACAGGTTTAATAATTATTTTCAAATAATTTGTGTACATGTAGGACAATAAATATCTGTTAATAAAAACAAAACAAAATACATGAAATGATGCTCAACAAAATACCCCTATTGCATAGAAATGAATTTTGACATGATTAGTTAAAATCTTAGTTCAAGCTGAATTACCAGTTAAAGATACATATAATTATCTCCCTTGAGAAACATCATATTACATTTTATTTTCAAACTCACAATCTTGCTTTATATTACATATCTAACAAAGATGTTCAACTTCTACGTACTAAGTTCAACCAAAAAGCTAAACATATTGTTTTATTTGACAAACCTTGACTGTAATTTATTTTAAAATCTTTGATGTTTAAGGGGAGATAATTAATTTTGATGTTGCATGGATATTTTTGAATCTCAAGATGAGATTTTATATGATTATATTTAGTTAAATATATTTGCCTGATACATTAACATTCAAGAATATGTTCTATGTATTAGAATACTCTCATTGCAAACACCAGGTGATTGCAATTTTAAATTACTGTATCTGCTTCCGGTGTAAACCCCACCAAATTACTGTGAGTAGAATTCACCCAGGTACAAATTAGTGTTAATTTTTGCATTGAATTGAACAGATGCTCTCATTCAATTCTCAAATTTAGTATAAAATACTAAACCTTCCACTTATCATGTGAGCTTTTTGTGAAAAATAAGGAAAGAAAAATCAAACTTATAAGAGGTAGCTATTCAAATAAATATTAATATTGTTTGATTTAGGGTTTAGGAATACTATTTTCTTTAAGGAAAGACTTTAATATTTTTTCTGTCTATGAAGAAATAACATAAAAAATGTAGTGCACACTGAATAACGTGCATAGCGGGTTATTTAACAGTGTGCACCACATTTTTAATGTTATTTCGAATAGACAGAAAAAATATTACAGTCATTTCTTATAATATAATTCTAAATTCTATTTTAAACCGTAGAAAACCTTGAAAAAACATTGATGACGTCACGGTCACAAGATTAAATTATGTCTATGGGCTCATAACAAAATAACGTCAGCCAATCAGAAGATGCGTTACATCCAGAATTAAATTATTTCAGCATAACAACGTTAAGAGTTATCTTACAAAAAGATCAAGATTTATAAAACAATTTTAAATAACTAATAATTTGTGACCTCATTCCATATTATTTTTCATAAATTTTTAATAATATAGAAAGTGTTTGCATAAATTTGAAAATGCAAAATCACACAATGTGACACAAAAACACATTGTTACAAGATGTATACACATAAAACAGGAATGATTTTGATCAAGTTTAATCTCCAGTGGGAAATTAATTTATTAATTACATTACATATATGACACAACTGGGACTTCTTTGTCATGTTATACCTGTTTAACTCTTTTAAGTTGTGACATGCACAAAGACTGCAATTGTTATTGACATCACTGTACAAGATTTCTTAAATAACACTCTGTAACAACAGTTCAAGATATTTTACAAAATGAAATATTTTGATAATTGAAGTTATGATTTGCAGGGCTTTGTCCTGGTAAAAGTTCTTTTATAGTCCATAGATATCCCTGCCCAATGACATAAACTAATTATAAAACAACAAAAGTGCAAAAAAATAGTTGATAAATATAGGTTTTGCTTAGTAAACATTGAAAATAACCATTACAATGCTTCAATTGTTTGGTATGAAAACTCCTCTTTAATTTTAAATTCGGAAACAAATTCTAAGTCCCCCTCCCCAATTTAAATAACGGCATTGTTTCCAATAACAGGAAACCATTATTGAAAATTATGCAACTTCCCTATATATACACACCATGAACCGTTAACTAACCAAAATTGATTTCTAAAAAACTAATTTCATCACACACACATAACAACCTATAGCCTTTGGGGAAATCATGTTTTACTGAAATAGGTGCAAAAACCATCAATCAATGACTCACTAAAACCGAATCCTATTTAACTAATCTATTAAATCACAAGCTTTTAACCAAAAAAAGATGAAAAACTACAAATCTCCCTCGATAACACATGTCATAGGTTAGACAAAACTACATCCTTCCTAACAAAAATAAAATATTCCCATATTTAATAATTCAATAAAGACACATGGACTAAGTTGAAAAACATTAGTTTTTTAGTCTTAATATTGATGTAATGTTAATTGCTAAATACATTGATTATGATTGCATTGATAATGCACAAAAACACACTAATGTTTTGCATTATGTTAAATGTCAGGAGTCAATTTCACAAAAAAACTTACGACTAAGATTGGTCTTAAGTCATGAACAAATCAGTATACTTACAATAAATCTTAGTTGTAAGTTTTTTTGTGAAATCGACTCCAGATGCTTGAATACACAAATGGATCAAGGTTAAAAACTAACTGGAAACCAGAATTTTTCTTTTTTAATGATTGGCAATAAAATAAGAATTTGTTAAGAATCTTGCACTGTAGACATGATTTCTTTTAAATGATACCCGAAAATACATTTTTTTTAATTAAAAATGCACAGAGTCATTTTTACAAAATTCTTAAATGAAGAAAATTTTTAAAAATCCAATTGAGTTTCCAAGCCAGTAAAGTGCACTAGTTATTACAATATAAAGCATTATTAAGTAGTTAATACCAAATTATGATTTGTTGCAATATAAAAAAAATACATTAGAAAAAAAGTGTAAAAAAATTGGTTCATTTTCAGCAAATTGTTTTTGATTATGTCCCTTTGATCTGATATATAAAATTGATGGTGATGTGTTTATTTACTATTTTATTTAGTTTCTACGGATACTTTAATATTATGAAATTGTTTGCTGATTATGATGTAGTTATATTAAGAGGATTTACTACAAAAATTGCAATTTGATATGAGGGGTGACACAAGGGTGCTCATTTACAGTCCTGCCTATTGGTAATATTTTTGAAGCTCCCCCTTCTTTTCCTCCTATATTCCACATCCCTAATTAATTTACCCTCTTTATTCCACAACACAATTATATAAAGTTCAACATACATTCAAACAAATAGTGTACTAGATATAAGAAGATGTGGTATGAGGGCCAATGAGACAACTCTCCATCCAAGTCACGTAAACCTATCATAGGTCAAAGTACTGTCTTTAACACAGAGCCTTAGTTTGTTTGAGTTTGATTAATCTTCATCAGGTTTAAAAATTGCAAATTTTCTTTGCAGTAGCTAATTTTTATTGTTGTTAAAAAAATTGGATAATTTTCCCCAGGATATTTGTCATTAAGTTAAAAAAAAGTTACATTCTAGGTTTCAAAAGTAAAGATGAATTTCAAAAATAAAAATTCCACAGATGAAGGTCATTGTTTTTATTAGACCAACCATTGAGTACTCGTTATCTTTTTTAACAAGAAACAAATCAGAAATAAATTATTGTGATATACAATAGCAATAATGGTAAACAGCAAAATTAGCAACTAAAATTTAATATTTTCAATTATTTCATTTTGTAACTTTATGAACTCAAATGAACTTAAGGTGGCTCGGGCCTATTCAATGTTTCTATTAGAAGTGCCGTATTTTTTGTTATTTTATTCTTTACAGAAAGTGAATCAAATTGGTCGGAAAAAAAATAGGGGGTCACGGACCATTTAAGCTCAAAATTTTACTTTTAAACAGGTATGTAAAAGGGACCATTTTTCAATGAAATGATAGGGAAAATAGATTTGTTGACATATTTTTATCAGAATATAAAAAAAACGTTGTATGACACTTGGTCCAAAACTGTAATATAAAAAGCTGAAATATAGCTTCAAAGAATGAGCAAATAAAAAACATAGGTCACCGATAAGGAAAAAAAATTATTTTGCCTTAAAACCTAAATTTTGGCGGGAAAATGGTGAAAATGGGTGAAATGTCATTTTGACCCTTTAACAAATACGGATAATAACGAAAATATTCTATTAGTCATATAACTACAATGATTTAACATTTCTAATCCATCAAAATATTTAAAAAAATTATATCAAATTTACGACAAATACTTTTGTAATTCATGCGTGAAATTATGCGCAGTTGAATAGTCCTGAGCCACTTTAAGCAATACTTATATACATAAAAAAAAATATACAGGATGATTAGTGGTTAAAAAAAAAGGAATAATGAAACATAAACATGATAAATACAAACTGATATGCATCAAACCTTTAATAATAAAAGACCAATAATTTGAGTGAAAAGTGAGAGCAGCTATATTTCTAATGCTAAATTAAATAAGATTACTGTATCTAATATTAATAAAATGAACAAACTGAACATCACAAAATCTTTAATTCACATTTCAATGCTTATATCAAAATTTTACTTATCACATTTGCAAAAAAATAAGCAAGTTTAATTCTGATTTTACACCAATGCAATTTTTATTCTAATCAAACCACTTTTGTTCATTTCTATATCTTCAGGAAAATACAATAAAGAATTTCATAAGAAAATTTGCAATAACTTAAAGGCACATAGTATTTTTTTAAGCAGTATAAGTATATACTATATAAAAACTTAAAACAATAATTACTGTGGATTCATTTATATTCGTGGTATACCAATTTTCGTGGGTTTCGTGGGTCACAGCGAACCACGAATTTAAGAATTCAACGAAGAATAATCCCGAAAAAATGTGTATGGAGTCGGATGTTTATTTCCGGTTTTGTTATGCAGTTCTAGTATAGTGTTGACTAGCGATAGACATTGTAACATAACACGTGTTTTGTTATTGAAAGAAGATACAAGTATTTTAATTAAATCAATAATAAATATATCGAATATCAGTGATCATTTACTTTTTAAAATTGATTAAAACTGCTCATGGAAAATAACTGCAAGTTGTTAATAACCATGTCATAGTTTGTTTTACTAGTGATTAAAAAATCAATAGGATTAAGTACGGGGATATTGCCCGTAGGTAATATTGTTTATGACACCTTTTACTTATATGATTGTTTATTATATCGTGATTAGGGAAATGAGTTTTTAATCATAAAGTTTTGAATGCCTTACAGAATTCCGACAATAATTTATATATTGTAAAACAAACAAATAAATAGTTGTCTCTGTCCATTATTGTAATAGAAGTTTTCAATGAACACTTTAACCTAGAATGACCAAGCGAGGATTTTGACAAAACTTTTTCAATGAATTCCTTCTTTTTTATTTGTTTTATTATTGATCAAACCAAGGAGGTTATATGATCTCCTAAATCAAAAAGAAATCCACGAATTACGTATCTGAATTTTTTTGTTGTTGTAATCAGCGATCCACGAATTTACGTATACCACGAAACGTCTTTTTTTCTCTATCCACGAAAATTGATACCCACGAAAATAAATGAATCCACAGTAGTTTACTACTTTTTTTATACTCTGGTATTTTTCACACTCAATAACAGAATTTAGTCCATAAATACACACAAAACAAAATACACAACACACGTTTTGTTCCTTACAAAAAATTGCAACAAACCCATGCCAAAATATTTAAAAAAAAATAAAGGAATTACTTTGAAGTGCAAATAAAATAAAATTGTACATTATTATATAAATCCAAAAAAACAACTTTAAATCTGAATTTTAAATATGATCTTTATCAAAGGGGTCAATTTGAAACTGAGATACCACCTTTCATTTTAAAGTAACAAGTCTAAGAAGAATAACAGTACACATTAGGTGGTTAATGTGAATAATCAATCACTCTGGCTGGAGATTCAAAGTGAAAATAGGGTGATTACTGGTGAATCACCCAAATTTACTAGCATTTTCTTGAAAATCACCATATTTTTTTGTATTGAATCATCATTATGCTTGCATGATATTCATAGGCATCTAGGAGAGTAAACATCATATATATTCATGGTTCTCAGTAACCATGGTAACTGCAAAAAAGTGTGTTCTTCAAAAAAAATTATTAAAAATACGATTTATAAATCTGCATCTGCATCTGAGTTAGTAGATTTCTTTTTCACTTTACATTTGACATTTCCAGCTAAAGCGTGTATGGCTTTATTTTCAAAGAGTTCTGTGGTGTTCTCTGATTTACTGACAGCGGCTCTGACCATTGCCTTGGCAACCACATCTGTTGGTGTTGTTATAGCAGTAGGGAAGAAATAAGAGAATGGTTTAAGTACTGTTCTAAAGAAGGCTTCTCCAGGTCGGCTTTCTTCCCTGTCGCACATCAAAACACTAAAAGTTAAAATAAGAAAATAAATGTGATTTTTTTTATGTTTTACAAATTTTCATACTGGAGACCAACTAATTTGCATTTCATACAATACAATAGAAAATGTCAGACTATATAGGTTTAGATCTAGGAAACAAAGCACAAAAACATAATTCCCATAAGGGGAAGTAATTCACAACTTATAAGTGCATATTTTTGTAGTACAAATGTAAAGGGTGCTATAAACAGTTTCATATAAAAAAAACTAGGGGTTATACCTCGACTAAAAATAACCATGGAGGGAAACCCCTGTTTATTTACTTAATTAGTGAAAAAGTATATTGTTTTTTGTATTTGATTGTAAAAAAAAGTTAATTAGCTTTCAATCAAAACAGGTTGAATGATTGAAATAATTTTAAAAATTATATTAAATATACATGTTTTGAGGGGAGACAACACTGTAAACATCCTGTTTTATAGGCAGTGAAAAATGAAAACTTATTTGCAGCCACTGTACCCTGAAACAAGATTTTTTTGAAAGGCCAGGTAAAAACCTATAAATTTCATAAAGTTTTAATTATGAAATATGTGCACGTATCATGTCTTTATGGGTATGAACATGATCTGATTTCAGGTTTTTTATGTTCAAATTATGCATTTTTTTCACCATGTTCTTTGGATGGAATTTTTTTAATATGATAAAAATAAACTTTATATTTATTTCATTATAAACTAGAGAACATTCTGATTCCAGTGATATCTAGTTTTATACAAATATCTTAATTAATCAGTCCACCACTAAGGGTCACTTATGCATGGTCCCTCAAAATATGACGTCATAGAAAAAAACTGTTGATTGCACCCAAAACTTAGTTGGAGTTATTTCCCTTAAATTTGGATCAAATGAGTGACTACTTTTACAAATGACAAGAATTGATGGGTTTCACATAAAAATAAAAACATTAAAAACAGAATCATCACATTCAAGAGTCAGTAAATACACATATACCTAATTTGTCTTTAAATACACATCCAAATTATCAAAACCAATTGCCACTCTCAAACTGACACTTTTTATCATTAGATTTGTCTGTCAAGTAGAAACTAATTAATTATAGTGTATTGCTGGGTTTTTTTACATACCCTGGTCTGAAAACTGAAAGCCTGTCAAAATGCATTACTTTTAATTCCTCTTCAACTTGTCCCTGTAAAAAATGTAATTATATAATACATCAAAAGCTCAAGTTTTTCTGAAAAATTTAATTTCATTATTTCAAGGATAGATGTTATCCTGGGAAATAAAACCCCTACACAAATTATACCTTTAACAACACTAGTGTCAAGTCTTATATAATTAAATTTTCAGACAAAACCAGGTACAAAAATTTCATTTATTTACACTTTAAAAGTCGTCTGTTCTTTTCAGTATTAAATCAATATACTGCCTTGTGTTATTATTATATTACCTTCTGTTCACATGATACTGTATTGTATTAACATTTATTATATACTTAGTAGTAAATACAGATAAATTGTATGTGTGATACAATCATTGGCAAGCCTGCTGTATCAGCCACCCGTGATGCTATCGATATCAGCACGGTTGCAAAAGCTTTATCACACCTTTAATCTATATGACGTCACGTCATCGATTGCGGTCACTGTTGCAAAGGCTTTATCAAACCCCTTATCTGTATGACGTCATGTCAAACCTATAATCTGTATGACGTCATTTCAAACCTCCTTATCTGTATGAAATCATGTCACATAAAAAAAATCTACATGAAGTTTATGTATATAATAAAGTGTATACAATATGGCTTTTCAATATAACACACCGTATCAACCCTCAACCAATATAATCCCTCGAGCAGAGCTCTTGGGATTATATTGGTGTCTCGGGTTGATACGGATGTGTTATTGAAAAAGCCATATGATATTCTCTTTATATTTATAGATTATCATTGATTTATTTTCTCGCTTGAGCCGGTACGGCGAAAGCAAGAAAAGCAATCAAGTTGAGATGACCAATGATAATCTGTTTAAATCACAATTTTAACTATGATGATGTTCTCAATTTCATGTCAATTTCATTAGCAATGCCTCCTGTCTCCTTAGTTTCTTGCGATAATTTTCCATCTCAAGCGAATAGCATGATATGAAAAATTATCACAAAAAAAGATCTTTGGAAAAATGCACAAAATAGCGATAATGCTTAATATTCATTTGATATTGTTGATTTGATCTTGTTTTGTGTATTATATTTACTTTTATCATATATTTAGTAGTAAATACAGTAGTTTTGAATATTTGATAAATAGCCTGTTGTTTAATCCATATCGCACAACTTTGATATGAACCCTTTATCATACCCTTTATCACACCCCTACCCTTTATCGCACCCTTTATCACACCCCTACAAAAATCAAAGAGCAGAATGCTCTGAGGGATACGATTGCCATATAGTTTTCATTGACACATGTATAGCAGTTCTGCCAACTTTTCATTAAGCAAATTCATGAGATTTGGCCAAAATAGAAAAGATCAAAGAGGAAAAAATTGATCCAAGGATACTGCTGCAAAAAAGCATGAACATGCGTGAGTCTCACGCATTTTTGGCAGCCCTGGCCTTGATAGTCCAAATAATTATGACGTCTTGAAAGGCTATTATATTTTTTTTCTTTGACGCCTTACTTCGACGTCGAAGTAAGGCTTCAAAAGAAAAAATTATAATAGCCTTCCAAGACGTCATAATTATTTGGACTATGGCCTTGAAGGCATAAAACTTTGCTCAGTGCTTGGAGCACAAAAATCATGCTCGAAACAAGAAATCAAGCAATTTCATTGGTTGATTTTCGAGTATGAGTACAAAAAAACTGACTCGAAAGTTTTATGGTACAGCTGGATAGTATTACATTTTTTGTACTTTCAAAACTAATTCAACTGCAAATGCAAAGGTAATATAAATCTGAATAGTCACTCAACTTTAAAAATAGCTAATCCTGGATACAAGTGTACTAGCAATGTACTTATTGTGTTTTATTTGTGTGCTTTCAATTCCAAGTTTACTTTCCACAGCAGTCACTGAGAGAGAGAGATAGAAGGTATTTCACTCCATAGTTCGAGATTACTCTGATGTCCGACGGCTGATTTGCCAGACAAGCTGGGACCGCGGGGACTTTTATGCTAGTATACTTAAATTAAAAACTTAAATAGTACCAGTCCCATATATTATATCAAGTATTATTGGATGCCGAATTGAATTTTAAATAGGTGTCGATTTGACTAGATTCCGATTTAACCAGGTGCCGATTTGACTTGTACCGACTATTCACTTCGTATCTTATCACCGTTAATTCTAGGAGGAACCCCATTTCCCAGTCACATATATTATATCAAATATTATTGGATGCCGAATCGACTTTTAAATAGGTGCTGATTTGACTAGATGCCGATTTAACCAGGTGCCGATTTGACTTGTACCCAGTAATCTCGGACTATTCACTTCGTATCTTATCACCGTTAAATCTAGGAGGAACCCCATTTCTAACCCTTTAATTATTAATTTCCTTTGGGTCAGTGGGCATGAATCCTTCCGTACACACTCCTCTGTTTAAATTGAGATCGTTCTTAATATAATATGACGTTTATCGACATCTAACGAGTTAATTTTTCTTGACGATTTTGACGGGAAATACTTCTGAAAGGGAGACAACTCGAAACGATAATATGGAAGACTCCATTTCGGCTTAAGGGGTGTTATAGGTAAAACTTTCATTGATTTTAATTTAAATGATGCATATGATTTTAAATTATGCAACATCAATATTAAACCCTCAATAGCAGGCAGACATAGAAATAATTCAATGAGTTTCAAATTAATTAATAAGCGGGGAATCCAGAACAACCACTCAATCTGATACCCCTTGAAATCAAGAAAACTATACGCATGCGCATTAATACATAAACAAACCCGCGACGTGCGATTTGGAACAAGAACGTTTATTTAATTTATGATATGATGAATGAGTCTCAATTTCTTTATGAGAGTACAGTATCAGTTTCATAACGGTAAAATATAGAAAACTCAACTTCAGTTCTTATATAATAGAAATAGAATTATCGGAATTCAAAGAACTCTCGCATTTTAATATCAAAACTTGGGAATTCCCTCTGACGTGTTTCTAAATTTATAAAAACACTAAATATAAATACTGCTTAATTCTGATTTTCCGTGTTGTTAAAAACACGCATATAAGTCAAGGGGAAAATCAAACATGAAGATTATGAGAAGAACATTACAGGAAAGTTGTTTATGTTCAATCCTTTTGCTTGTTTTTACCTTTTAAAGCAAGACAATCATAAGAATCTGAGATGTTGCTGAATGTTTAGAATAAAACGATTGACGTGAGGGAATGAGCCCTGAGTCAACGGTAAAAGTCTACAGATTGCTTAAAAGCAATCGTATCCCAAAAAATCATTTTTACATAAACTCTGTTTTAATTTATGCAAGCTTTTTAAGAAATTCCCCCCCCCCCCCCTCAAAATGGGTCCTGAATGAACGGTCATTTGGGAGTGACGCAATTTATTGAATGATGTTATTGTTTGAAATGTGACGTCACAAATGTCGAGTTTTCATATTTCTGACACAAGAAATGCAACTATAAAAAAGGCCCTAAAGGCTGATATTGGTATCTTGGGATGATACAGCATATGATACGGATATTGCCATGTACAATGTATTATTCTCTATTAATAGGATGCTAAGAAAGACATGACATGCTTCAAAGACACATTATTCTGAATAGGAGCTGACAAATTTAGCTTTAAGTTTTACTCCTAAATGCTACATGCTTAGATCAGAAGTGTCAATTACCAATTTTCAAGTCTTTGGTTCCATATGACTGGTGTTTAAACCCACAATCTCCTGCACTTGATTCAATCATGCCACTGCGGTTATATTTCGCTGGACAGACCTGTACATACCTTTATCCTTGTATAGAGTAAATTAGCATTTTTATCTGCTCCCTGAGAGGACACTAGTGTGAAGTGTTTGCATCCCTTTTCTTTTGCAACCTCAGCTGAGTTCAAAATATAGTCATGGTCAACTTTCACAAATCCTTCCTACAAAAATATTTATATAGAATGCATTTTACATTTTTATATAATCAGGAAGTTATCAACGTGAAGAAATTAGTTAGATTTTTTATGTATTTTATGATTATATACATGTATAGTAATATTGGACCTTAATTTGATTACAGAGACCATATTAGTTGTAGATGTATGTAAATGTCATGAGAATGTCGTTCCAAAGACATAGTAAAACATATTTGAAGTATGTATTTAAAAAAGTAACTTTTGATTAAGCATGTGTGCCAGACTACCAAAAAATGTAAAACCACTGTGAAATGGTACAATTCATCAGATTAATCCCCACACAGCCCTAATTCAAGTATGTATGTTCATTCCCTTATTAATATGTAAGCCATACCCCCCCCCCCCCCCCCCAAACAAAAAATAAATAAAATATAAAATCTAAGCCATATAAATAAAAAACAAGATGTAGTATGATTGTCAATGGGACAATTCTCCACAAGAGATCAAATTTCACACCTACATTATTCATTTGTATTCATGATTTTATTTTTCTGGAGATGCCTTTTATACGTGTATAATTACATTAGATGTATGTTTCATTATGATACTTTATTCTGTTTTGCTAACTGCATATCATGTGTTATTCTGTAAGCAATTTCATTGCTCAATAAAACTTTTCATTCATGATAACACATGGTCCCAAAATAAAGTGCACAGGTGAATTAAGTAAAACAATAATAAAATTCGTGTTTTCATGATCATTGCTAAAAAAAAATGTAATTATAAGTTTTGAATGCTTCTTTTTGTAACTTCATAGGGTTGTAAAAGTGTTGACCGTGCGTACATTTTTAGTATGAAGCGCTTCCAAGCCAATGTACTTCGGTCAACGCTTTTACACCCAAATGAAGTTACAAAAAGAAGCATTCAATTCTTAAATGCTAATGTCCACTGCATGAAAGTATGTAGTCTGAAGATCTTCATCTGATGTATTACACAATGTACATATAGGGGATATATATAATACTCTTTGTGTCTAGTACTTGGACAATAAAACACATACTGAACCTGATTTTCCTCTGGTAGTTCCCAAACAACAGAATCCAGTATCTATACCATCAAACACCTCTTTATAGTCAGTAATGTTATCAAAATCTACCCTCTTTTGTTCCTGAAATAAGTAAGAATACATGTACATTTGTACATACATTGTACACCATGTACACTAGTTATATATATATATGCTACTTAATAATGATATATTACCGTTAGTTTTAGATCGTGTTTTGTTGATTACTTCGAGCTATCAATATATTAATCTGTTAAATTTTTTTATCAAAATAACAAAATACATTTAAAAAAAATTAGGATGTATTTTAAGATATATATTATGTATAAGGCATGTGTAAGGCAAAAATGCAAAAAAAATAATGATAAAAATCATCATCAAAATGCAATAACTCTCACTTCTAAGTTTAGTTTTTTGTTTTTAATATTTACATAATTTTGCCAAAGTCTGCATGTAATTGCAAAGTATTCTCTATTCTTTCTATTCTTCAATGTTCTTGTAACTCATCATGCTCATTACTCTGTTATTTGTATTTTTTTTTGTATAATTTTACTGTATAGTTTTTTGACCTGTTGAACCCATTATTCTATAATTCGTAAACAAATGCAGTATATGTATACACGTAACTCTAAATGTTTCTCTTTATATGATCTTTTACATTACTTTTTCATTTTTACATTGATGCTTACATTTTTTTGTACATACTGTCTTCTTCAATTTTTACATACCGGTACATGTAAATATAAGTATATTTTTTTAATATCAAAAACAAGCTTAAAGTACATTGTATAGGGACAAATCCTATGTATGTAGAAGACAGTACATACATGTAATGTATAAATGAAGATACACATTTATTCAACTTACAAATTCAGGTCCAAAATCTGGATCCAAATCAATTATTCTACGTCCAATGAGAACAATCTTCTTAAAAGGTCTTGTTCTCTTCAGTTCTTTCAAAAGTTCTTTGCCAACTTCACCAGTATAGCCAAGAACAAAAGCTGTATGATCTTCTTGCTTAAATTCTTCTAACTTGGTATCAGAGTTCGATGCCATGCTACAGAAGGTGGTAAAATTGCATTTGAATTAAAGTGGTACCTAACACAACAGGAAGATAACTCTGTAAAATCAGCTAAACATTTTAATTATGTTGTGTTGTTAAGGGAATGTTAAACTTCTCAATGATCAAAATAAGTGTTTGTCAAACTGCTATATAACCATGATAACCAGTGTAATTTTTCTGATAAAACAGTTGGTTCAAATTTTCTAAAATTTTTATAGTGTTGTCAAAGGGTCATAGTAAATACTTAGTCAAAATTTTAAGAAAATTAAACGAGCCAAATTAATTTTAGTTGAAGTGTAGGGTACCACTTTAAAGTTAAGAATATTGCCATTCTAGAACTACATTATCATGTGTATGCAGACTTATTTATACTACATTGTGTATATATATAAATATCAGAAACTGTATAGATTTATTATGTTTTCATTCTGTTGTATATAAATGCTGTTCCTATACTATAATTTTATACCACTGCATAAACAGGATAAAGTGCAGGTGTGAGTTGGAATATTTCAACACTAGTACTCTGATTATTCAATTATCAAATCTTAGTTTTTAGGGTAAGGCTTGTTGGTCCTGAGCATATTGAGAGTTTTAAATACATGTGTATTAAATCTATCTGTCCAGGGGGGAGAAATATCTCATTGCAGGAGAATTTACATGTATTTGTATCATGCATTTCATCATTTGTGATATATCATGCCTGGAATCTGTTTTCAAAATGGTTTTTTTTTTTTTTTTTTTTTTAGTTAAAAAATTTAAATTCCCTTTGCAACATGTTTAATGAACATGATGAACTGCAAATTGACTATAGGGTATGGGCTTTGATCATTGTTGACGGCTGCAGTGATCGGGAAGGTCGTGCGCCCTGCGCCTATAGCGCATATTGACAAGAAATGGCGCATACAGTGAAAAATGTAAGCGCCCACGTGGCGCACGGTATTTTTCACTTCGTTTCGAAACGCTAAGATATCGACAAATGGATTTCCGATCGTGTTCCGTGCCGCAATGTGTGTGTACACAACTGTGTAATGTTCCTCCAATTATAGGAGCACCTATATATTTTTGGGACGTCTCGGGTGTTTCCCTATGATAATAGAACCATGCAGTTTAACGTCTCGGGTGTTTTCCTATTGCAATAATAGAACCATGTGATCTAACTGATAACCCAAAAAACGTAATTAACCATCATTCATGATATATTTTTTTCATAAATAACTTTAAATTTGTGAAATTTGGCTAGTACAGACGAGATTTAACTCTAATAATAATCTCATTTAGTTTAGCTTGCTATTATGTCGATTGAAGAACCCCAAAGACTTTTCAGGAATATAGTTTTTGTCTCCAAAAAAGACGTTTAACTGTCCTTGTCATATTTTGGTCTTTGGCTCGTTTTGACATTTTGTAAACACGACTTCAGCGATTTGTTGTTTTGTTCTATGAATTAATGGTACTCTATACTGTAATTCTTGTCACCGTGATGAAGTTATAATAATACAAAAAGTGCAGAGGAAATGCCTGAAATGTCCTCTGATACGGAACGTCTGGAATAAGTAAGGTATCGACGAAGACCCACATTTAATTTACAAAAAAAAACAACATGAACATGAACAAGGCAACAGTACCAGTTTAAACATTGTAAATAAATTTAATGGATAACTTAAATATTGTTCGGGTTGGAAGAAGTTATTGTATATTCATTAAAATTGAAATTACAAAATCACAGGAACAATACCCATGATTTAATTTAAAATCATAAAGGTAAGTACCATTATCTCTTTGCCAAAATATACTGATACATTTTTTTTTACAGAAGTCAATTCAGATGGCCCACTCATTTGACAACATGGCCCATTATTTTTTAAAATGGCCCATTGAATTTATTTTTGAGGGGCCCTGGGCCCATAGGGATAAAAACCTTCCAGATCACTGCGGCTGTACAGTTACTTAAACATTTTTATACACATGTCCATGTAGTTGTTAATTTCTGTGTCATTTGGTCTCTTGTGGAGAGTTGTCTTATTGGAAATCATACCACATCTTCTTTTTTATAAGACAAAGTTTAACTCATCTGAGGGGACCCAACTCATAAAATCTTGGAGGCAAATTAAGGGGGTGGGGGGGGTGGGGAAGGGGCCAGACCCTGATCATAAGGTCAATAATTGACATGACTGGTCTCTCTTGTGCTGAATATTCCTCATACCATGCACCATTTCTCCTGGTAATTTCTCATTAGCTTTTAGAAAATTAGTTTAGTGCAGGATGGGGTATCAGGACCATGGTCCCCCTTTTTGTGGGAAAACAAAATTGATTACATAGGGAATCACTGAATCATGACTGGCACAGGTCTCCTCTTAGGTAGTCATTGGGCCTCCTCTCATGCAACAGCAAAGATCATTATAAGCTCAGCACCTTGTGTGTAATTTTTTCATTGGCAAAAATAGACATTGATCTGACACTGGAGATATTGATTTTTTTGGTAGGCCAGTGTACTGCATGGTATCGACAGGAAGGTTAAGCCTTACTTGCAAAGATAGTCTGTGTCATTTAATGGCTGTAATTCTCGGGAGATCAGGAATCCACTTAACGCAATAATTATTGCGATAAGTGCAATAAGAACTCCTGGGATAATTTCGTTACACTTGAACCACAGAATTTGCATTTGTGTATTTTGTGAAAAATGTCATTTCCGGTTACAGTATTTTGCGAACACTGATTCAGAGATTTTAAAATCAACTTGCGAAGCAACATAGTCGGTTCTCCGAGGTTTTAATACCGAAATTACATTATTCATCCACATATTTTGTATAAATTTAATCTTGGTGTAAGTCATATAAGGAAGCTACCATTTGATTATCAGTGGGGGGGGGGGGGGAGTTGAGGGGGGGGGGAAATTGTGTCCTGCTTTTTTTTTAGTTGTAATTTGTTTTTTCGTATGTTTTTTTTTATTTATTGAGATTTTTCTTTTTTAGTGAAAATACCCTAATCTGGTGCACTTTAAAAGTCAAAATATGTCAAAATAATATTATTTGATGGGTTTTCTGTAGTATTTTTTTTTATTACAGATGTTTCATATCGATTGTCAGCTAGTGAATTGCATATATATACATGTATATGCCTAATGGTGTTGTTTATAATAATATTGTTTGTATGCTATATAAGCTCTCCTGGGGCCTTAATTTGGTGAATACAAATATTCTAATCTATTCTATTTTATTCTTCATAATTTGTCATCCTCCCTTTTTTGCTAGTAAGTTGCTCATCCTGCCTTTTCTTCTTTAAATCAAAACTACTGTCCTGCCTTTTTTATTTCATCCTAGCTCCCCCTTTTACACATAAAACACAGCCAAGTAATACAAGACACAACATAGAAAACTAAAGACTTATTAGCAACACGAAACAAATACTGGACGTGGTCCCAGTGCTCAGGAAGGCCGGGTAAGCAGACCCTGTTCCACATGTGGCATCGGTCGTGTTGCTCGTGTTATCAGTTACAAACCCGGTAACTAGATATATAGGAAAATGTGGTGTGAGTGCCAATGAGACAACTCTCCATCCAAATAACAATTGATAAAAGTAAACCATCATAGGTAAATGTACGGCCTTCAACACGGAGCCTTGGCTCACACCGAACAAGCTATAAAGGGCCCCAAAATTACTAGTGTAAAACCATTCAAACGGGAAAACCAACGGTCTAATCTATATAAAAATCGAGAAACGAGAAATACGTATAAATTACATAAACAAACGACAACACTGTACATCAGATTCCTGACTTAGGACAGGTGCAAACATTTGCAGCGGGATTAAACGTTTTAATGGTACCAAACCTTCTCCCTTTTTCTCAGACAATAGTATAACATCACAACATAGAAAAACACATGATAAAATATCAATTGGGAGGCTTAACTCAATCAAAAAACGTAAATTAACACACTATGATACCTGAATGCAAATGCATAGTTAATAAAATATTAGGGACAAATTATTAAAGGCCAAAAAGCAAACAAACAAGTCCAAACAAAGCCATGGCAAGACACCACCGCGAAATATTGAACAACCTTTCAAAAATAATCACTTTTGAAAAAAAATTAGTTTAATTCGTTAGGTCATATTCGTGAAAAGGCAATGGGATTGTATTTACGACATAAGGAACATATCCGATATCATCTGTGAAATGGGTATTCCATAACGACCAACCAACCTAGTAACATAAACAATCTGCCATGGAATATAATGTTCACGTCGTTATATCAGAAGGATTTTCTGGGTTTTAAGTACATAATTTGGCTCATGTAATCGGTCTTGAACCAACTTATACATATTTATGTTGTAGTGAAAAGATTCTTCATCAATAATGCATGTGATGATATAGTTTTATTCTGAATTGAATAAACAGATCAAATTTTAGTGCACCAAATGCCCATTTTGACAATTAATCACAGCAAGGATTTGTAAAGTATATACTAATCCTTGATCACAGGGACTCGGTTAGCAGATTAAAATTTTGTTTATCGTTGTTTTTTTGTTTTTTTTAAATGTTTCCGTATTTGCCGCATTTTGTATAACATTATTAACGTTTTAACATTGGCCTCACTATTTGTGTGTTGTCTAGAAAAGTGCAGTTTACTATCCATATCCGTATACTGAAAAATAGGATTTTTTTCTTCTGTATACCGACATTGATTGTAAATTGCACATTGCTAGAAGACCGTGACTAATTTTTCTGTATACGGACATGGAAAGTAAACAACACATTGATAGAAAACCGACAACGAAATATTGAAGCCAATATTAAACTAGATATATTTCATAGTGTATAGATAGTTTTTAAGTGAATCGTAAATTACACCATAATGATTATTATTGTTGAAAGCCCTGGCCTTAACCTCAGGATGAGGTCACTAATGTAATAATTCCTGGTTCAAAACACTAGTGTGATGAAAACACTGGTTCACATTCATTTTTTTTACATTAATAAACTATGCAAGTTTATGTTAATCCAAATCTATATACCCCAAAAATACCAAGCTCAATTTTTATATTTCTCCCCTTCAAAAAACCCTCTTTAGAATCTTATGGTGAGTGAAACCTAGTAAATTTTTGTTGGTGGATAAAAAAAACGCTAGATAATTTCATCCTCCGGATAATATACACTGGCAGAATCAAACCATTGTTAAAAAAATACCACTTCTATTAGCACATATTTTAGCTAGGCATTTAGTATACACAGCAACACTTCCGGTAGGACCTTCATGCAAAGCTCTGATCCCAAACATATCTGCGTATCCTTCCGGAGATCCTGAGATGACTTCGGGTTTTTGGATTGGGTTCGTGTGTGTTTTGTGTACTGTTGTTTGTCTTTTCGTAGTATTTTGCCATGGCATTGTATCAGCTTGTTTTTTTACTCATTTATTATACTATTCATTTGGGATCTTTTGCCTCTTTTTCACAGAAAACTAATACTAGTTTTACCTTCTACCTTTCTTGCATATATATCCTATTCCAAAGTCTGTGTTGTACTGCGTTGCAACCGTAAATGTGTCTTATACTGTTAAATCCATGTGATACTATGGGCATAAAGGTTGAACGGCAATAGTTTAGACACCAAAACTTCAGATGGCATATAGTAATGCAGTTGATATGCCATACGTGTACCTTTCGTAATTTTATAACGAATGTGGTATGTCATGATATCATATGATGTTGTTAACAAGGCAAGTAAATAGAATAAACTGTTGACACAGAGATATGTCTTGCTTTTTTTGTAATTTTGTTAGTATATATTCAAATGTTGAATGTAAATGCTCATTGTCTTTTGTTTTCTTTTGTTTGTGTGTGTGTGTGTGTGTGTTTGATACCTATCTAATGAGTCAATCCTTTTACTCTGATTTAACAGTTTGTTCATATATGTTGTGTTGTTATAACGCTGTTGTAGATATGAGGGAAGTGTTAACTATAACTAAAACTGTGTGTTTTTTAAGTATATTTTAACCTGATAAATTGCCAGATGAGCAAGGGTTGCCTCGCCTGACTGAGACAACATATGCATTTATTTTAAATTAAGATTTACATTTAAAAGCCAATTATTATTCTATCCGTCTTGCATGGGAAAGAGTTTATAAAGGTTGGGTCTTTATCCAAATTCTTTGATTGAACAGGACTTATTTAAGCAATATAATATTTGAGTTAAATTGAATTGGGAAGGTATGATGCTCAGTATATATCCCATGTATGTTCTAAGTCAAGAGCCTATACCTTATTGCTTATCGTTGGTTCCTGTCTGTCACAGAGGCGGATTAAGGGGGAGGCCCAGGGGTCCGGGCCCCTTTTTTAATGGGAAAATTTTTGTTGATTATATAGGTAATCATTGAAGCATGCCAGAAGCGGCACCATCTTAGGCAGTCAGTGGGCTCCCACTGTATCATCATGCATTTTAATTCTTGATTGTGGACTATTCGATTAGTCAACAGGTTTCTTGTTTGATTTGTTTCACATTTAACATGTCGGAAACTTGTATATCATGTATATAGCTGTATGTACGTATACAGTAGGTTTTTTTTTTTTTTTTACATGTACGACACTTTGACTCTAGTAGGTGGTTTTCTAATTAGCATTCATACCACATTATTTATATCTTTGTGCATATCATGACATAAGTTGATTAAATGGGTAAATATGTGACAATTTTCAATATTAAAAACATATTCACTATGGGGATGAGAATAAAGTACAGCAATTTGTTGTATAAGAATATCAATCCTAAACAGATCCAAGAGAAAGGATAGAACATGTGTACTGAGTTGAACTACAAATAAGTTGTCATGTTTTATTAAAATAGCAAACATTAACATTTTAATATAAAAGACATAGTAAAAAGACTTTAGCACCAATAGTACTAAGCTTGGTTTAATTTCTATCGGATGCTCTTATTTGACCGAGTACCAGAATATCCAACCACAAATTAGGTTACCTGTTGACAAATTCTATATATACTCCGATGTCAAATGTTGGTAGTATGAAAATAGTCTTTTGAACAGCAATAAAAGGCATTTTAGCTGCAGGTTTTCATAAAAAATCGTATAGCTGTTTATTTTCAATAATTTCAATTTTCTCAGATGACTGTTCAGAAACTCTGTTCACCATAGCTTTAGCTAAATTGTCAGTACTAATAGCCGTCGCCTTTACCACAAAATTTGGCATAGCTTTAAAACAGAATCGTAAGACTGATTCACCTAGTCTACTCTCTTGTCTGTCACATAACAGCATTCTGGAATAAATACATTGTTTAAAAAATTAAGGGGCACTATAAAATAATGTATGGAAATTTCCAAAATATTCCCTTAATTTTTAAATGTGTCACTCCACCCAAATGAATCGATTCGGTTTTATTTTTTGTTTTCTAAAACTTTCTCGGTGAAAAAATATTTATCTTACTTATGTATGTTTCTTCAAAATATAATACAATACATTTACAGTCAGCAGGAAATTCAGTTAGATTGGTACAGAAAGAAATGTTCGCATAGCAATATTACCTACATGATATGAATTAATTGGTTCCTTACCTTTTTTGATATATTTTATAGAATCTGGTCAATTTACAGTTTGACAAATTATGTACGCACCAGACTGTGTAGTTTGTTGTTGAAGAATGTATGTTGTCCTATAGGTGTCGTTGTTTTTTTTTTTTTTTGTTATTTTAGTTGTTTGGTTGCTGTTTTATCTACGTGTACCATATCTTCTTTTATTCAATATATAATACAATAAACATATCTAATGGTTTACTTTTATAAATTGTTACTTATATGGAGAGTTGTCTCATTGGCACTCATACCACATCTTCCTACATGTATATCTACATGTTTGCAATATTTTTTCTATCATATTTTTGTCCTTTAAACAGAACCTTTTCTCTTCGAGAAATAACGTGTTAATTTTTCGAAGAGCTTTTATATAAATAATGATTTGTCATTGGTTTACCGATGGCCGAAAATATTGGAAGATAAAAATAATTATATACATACCCTGGTCTAAAAATTGATAATCTGTCAAAATCCAAGGCTTTTAATTCTTCTTCTACTTTTCCCTGAAGAAAAAATCTCCATTTTTATAAATACAATATATAGAATGAAATTCAAAACAGTGTGGCTGTGGCCATTGATTGACACATTAAATTCATCCATTGACTGGGACAATTTAGGTGAACGTTTGTATGTAACGTCCATTGCTCACTGTGTACTTTTTAAAGACACTTAAACTATGGGGTCACCAAAGGTTCTCAACACCCTAATATAATCAGAAATAACACGATGTTTTGATTTATATCAATTATATAAATCAAAACATAAAGGTTATTTCTGATTAATTTTTCGAATTATTTTATAATTAAAGGCGTTAAGAAACCTTGGTGACCCCACAGTTTAAATGTTTATCGTAGACAGGTACGTCGTGAACAGTGGTCGTTACAGACAAACGTTCACGTAAATTGTCCCAGTCAAAGGAGGAATTTAATGTGTCAATCAATGGCCACAGCCACACTGTTTTGAATTTAATTCTATCGTTCTTGTGCACAAGCCAGTTTTTTTTTATGCGTGGATTATCATTTCTGTTTAAACATGATAGCTCCGTCCTAATATTTATAAAGGTAAGTTATAAAACAACTAGCTGGTTCTGATACACAGTTGACAAGTCCAAATACAGTTTTTTTTTTTTTACAAAACCAGGTACAGAGTTACTAGACGTATTTCTCGATAAAAGAGAAACACAAATTTTCACATCATAAAATAAAAAGCGAAAAAAAAAGATCGTAAGGACGTAGTATCTTTAAAATGTGTCATTTCCGTTTTGATAAATATTACTTCAAATTTGACATTTCCCAGTTCCGCCTGACATTATTCACTTCCAATAGTCATAAGAAGATGTGACATGAGTGTCAATGAGACAACTGTCAATCAAAGTCACAATTTGCAAAAGTAAACAATCATACATGTATCATAGGTCAAAGTACGACCCTAAACACGTAGCGTTGACATTTCTTAGTTCCATAACATAGGGAATGGTAACGGGGAATTTGCCAAAGAGACAACAATCGGACTAAAGATGAGAATACTTCCCAAAACAGCCCATTGGCGGATCCAGGGAGGGGGGGGGTGTCCGGGGGTTGGAACCCCCCTTTTTTGGCCGATCAATGCATAGCTGAAAAATGTCAACTTGAAAGTGATAAAATGACAACAGAATGTTTCTATCTGTCTTTCATAGTAATGTTTACCTTTGTTTTAGGATACAGAAATGAGCTGTCCTTATTAGCTCCATAAGCAGTCACCAATAAGAAATGTTTGCATCCTACAGATTTTGCTACCTCTGCTGAATTAACTACGTAATCATGGTCAACTTTTATAAATCCATCCTGTTGAAAGCAAGCGAATACATGAATAAATAAACATACAATTAAAAAGGGTACAGTACATTTTAGTCAGACATTTTGTTAGTATCTCAAAAATTTTCTCAACGTTTTATATTTTTGCAATTTTTTTACTAATTGTATAAATTTCAACTTATATTGGTGTATATAGCTTTTTCACGAAACATGAATATTAATAAAAAGTGCTTGGTTCCTTGTCTCAACCGCCCGTGATTTAAAAAGAGTACAGTACATTTCAGACAATTTTTTTTAATATTTTACAAACGTTTTGTATGTTCCCAAACGTTTTTAATTTTGGCATTTCCAAACTTTTGGGAACTATATAACTTACCTCATCTACCGCAGCTGTATTTTTATATTTGAATACTTTAAAATTTTACTTATTTTATGTATTTCAACTCATATGTGTGTATAACTCTTTCATAAAACATGAACATTAATAAAAAGTGCTTGTTTCCTTGCCTCAACCACCTGTGATTTTTTTATTTAAAAAATTTGATTGAGCTATACAAGTAAGAACGTAGAATGTGACGGCAATTTTTAAAATCAACACGAACACGAAAATAAACACTCTTGAAAATAAATAAACGAACAAAAGATTATTCTTACTTTTCCTGCCTTTCCTCTGGTTGTTCCAATACAACAAAATCCTGTATCTAGACCTTTAAACGTATCTTTGTGGTCGTTCAAACGGTCAAAATCGACAACTCTTTGTTCCTAGAAAAACACAGATATTTGTTTTACACTTGAGATTCCCGTACGTCGACATTTGTTTTACATGTAGTTATATTTTGCATGGGAGATTGGTCTGCGTAGGAGGAGTATTGGTACATATTTAGGGTATTAGTGTAAGAGTAGCTTGAAAGATTGTATTCACACAGTAAGAAAAGATTGTTACACGTAAATATCATAACATTTACTCATTAAATTTACTACTCAATAAAATAATAAACTCTTGTAAGACATTATAAAGTTTGCAAATATGGAGTTTAAGATGCGTGGGTTTTACCAGATGACATAAAAAAATTATGTCACTCTCTGTATTTGTTTTATTTGTACTAAAACACAAACTTAATATTCATACTCAATAATGAGACGGACAACTTTATCTGCAATTCCTACTTTCTACATGATTAAATTGAAAGCGAAATTTACAGCTAATTTTTTTGACTTTTCACCTCCTTGTAATTTCGAGAATCACTGACGATATTTTCGTATCTTTTATTGATGATATGTACATCTTGGGTGGCAAACATTTACACTGCAACTGTTAGTATAAAGGGTTGTTCTGTAACACAATATTATCTCTCTCAAAGATCTGGAGTAAAGAAAATTTAGATAGAGTTATCCCTCTTTTTATGGTACTTAGCTTAAATAAGTTAAAGGCCTTTTTATTTTAAATGCATACTTTCAAACAGATGTATGATACTACTATATGTTTATAAATGTAAACTTACACATTATTATAATAATGTTATAGATATATCACTATGCTTTAAAGCTGGTTTTCAGCCATATGTTTCATATTGTATTTATAATGAATCAGAACTCATTAATTAAGCAACTAACTATATCTGCATGGAATATACATGGTCTTGGTGACAAATCAAATGATGATTTTTTTCTTAACAGTATAAAAAGTGACATAAATATCTTATTAGAAACCTGGAAAGGAGAATGTAAAGAATATAATATCCCTGGCTTTAATACCTTTTCTAAAATAAGAAAAAAGAAGAAGAAAGCAAAAAGACATAGTGGTGGGATACTAGTATACTATAAAAAAAATATACTCCAAAGAGATTTCCCATATTCAAGAAGGTACTAATTCACAAACAAGCTATGGCTTAAATTAGACAAAAATTTCTTTGGCCTTGCATATGACTTATACTTGTGTGCTGTTTATATCCCCCCTGTAATTCCACTCATTATGAAAACGACTATACTCAGCTAGAAAAGGAAATAAGTACATATTCAAACAAAGGACAAATTGCCTTAATAGGAGATTTTAACTCCCGCACTAGCAGTCACCCAGATTTTATAGAAAATGATGACCCAGATCTATTTAATATACATTCTCAAAATATATTACCTCATAATTATGATGTGGATCAATTTTTAAAAAGAAATAACCAAGATAAAATACTAAATGCACAGGGTAATAATCTTTTAGAATTATGCTTGTCATCAAGACTACGTATACTTAACGGCAGATACATTGGTGATTCTTTGGGATATTTTACATGTTTCACGCCCAATGGCTTGAGTACAGTAGATTATGCTATTGTAAGTAAGAGTCTCCTGACCTCAGTAATATACTTTAAAACTAATGAAATCAACTACCTTTCAGATCATGCACAAATTGAAATATTTCTTAAATGTAATATAAGTGAAAAACAGTCTCTGTTTCCAGAAGACAAATGGAAAACAATGAAATCTTATAAGTGGAACGATAACTCCAAAAATATATTAATTCAAACCCTATCTTCTGAAAATTTTATAAACGAAATTATAAACTTTGAATCAAAGAAATATAGTGAAAATCAAAATGGGATAGATCAGGCAGCTAGTGAGCTTGATTTAATTTTATGCAACTTCAAGTTAACAGAAAAAACTTGTACACTAAGACATGTAAGGCAGCAACCATTTGATTTTCTGGGGGGGGGGGGGGGGGGGGGGGGGGCTATGGTTTTTTTTTGGAAAAAAAAGTTTGTTTCCAGTTTTTGGAGAAAAAAATAATTTGTCTTTGATTCTGAGAAAAAAAAATTGTTTGTTTCACCCTCAGCTGCCACTATATGTAATGCTAAAATTGAAAGAAAAAAATTGTTTTCGACTTGTCGCGAAAAAAATAGATAGTTTTTCGCCGCAGGCGAAAAAAAAAGTTTGTACAGAAAAAAACACCATAGCCCCCCCCAGAAAATCAAATGGTTGCTGCCTAAGAAGTATACCAAACTTTAAAAGAAACAAAAAAAAGAAACAAAAATGGTCAGATAATGAAGTATATGAATATAAAAAGTAAATAAATGCAGTTGGAAAAGAATTAAGACAAAATCCCTTTAACTGTTCACTGAAACATAAATATTTTTGTTTACTCAAATCATTTAGAAAGTTAACAAAACAGAAAAAAATAGAATATAAAAGAAAATCTTTGATAAACTTTCAGATTCGATGAATAAAAATCCTCAGGAATACTGGAAAATACTTAAATCACTAGAAAACAAAAATATAGATGGAGAGGATGATTTAAAAGAAATGTTAAAGGACAGTGAAAGCACAATTAAACATTTTCAAAATCAAGGAAAGTTTTCAAAAATAAATAATGATTTTCAAACCAAAATTGAGCAAAAGCTGAAAAAATATTGAAGATACTATTTCTTTTAACCCGGAGACAGACAGGCCTATTGCTCTGAAATTAAATGTATTTTAAAAAACTTAAAAAATGGAAAAGCAAGCGGTCCAGATAGTGTGTTGAACGAGGTAATTAAATCTAGTAGTCCAGTAACTACCAAAGCATATGCTAAACTATTTAATCTTATGTTAAAAACAGGACACTATCCAACTTCATGGAATTCTGCATACATAACTTTAGTACATAAATCTGGTGACAAATGTAATCCAAGCAATTATACAGAGGAATTTCTTTAATCAACTGTATATCCAAATTATTTAGTAATATCTTAAATCAAAGAATGATTAAAACTATGGAAAAAAAATTAACTAATGCCCAGTTTGGATTTAGAGTTAATCATAGAACTGCAGACAGTGTATTTATCCTTAAAACTTTGATTAATAAATATATTCATAAAAATAAAAGAAAACTTTATGTCTGTTTTGTAGATCTTAAAAAGGCTTTTGATTCCCTTTGGAGAATTGGAATGCTTTATAAATTAGCTAAAATGGGTGTAGGGAAACATATGTTTGAAATAATAAAACAACAGTTTATTCATTCTGAAGCATCTATAAAATATAATGATAAACATTCTAGATTCTTTCCCATTGACCGAGGAGTAAAACAAGGGGACAGTATTAGTCCCACACTCTTCAATTTATTTATAGTTGAAAATTTTGACCATAAAGGTTCAAAACCCTTGAGAATATTAAATTCTGATATAGGAAGTCTTTTGTTTGCCGATGACCTTATAATTTTATCCGAAAGTAAAGAAGGTCTTCAAAATAGCTTAAATAACTTATCAAATTACTGTGAAAAATGGCAGTTATGTCTATATACTAAAAAAAACAAAAACAATGATCATTGAACAAAGAACTACAAAACTGGAACCATACATTGTAAGGTTCAATAATGAAAAAATTGATAACGTTACTGAGTATAAATTTCTAGGCACTCTGATAAAAAATAATGTCAATCTAAATGCAAGTTTAATAGATTTAGCCAAAAAAGCAAGGAAAGCTCTGTTTTCATTAAAAACACATGCAGCCTTTTTGGGAAATTTTCCTGTTAATGTATCCTGTAATCTTTTTGATTCTCTCATAAAACCAATTTTAACATATAATGCTGAAATATCATACATGGATACATATCAATCTTATTATAGAGCAAAAGGCAGATTAAAATCCCAAAACAAAGATATAGATAATTTCCAATATTTGGATAAGACTCCCTTCGAAAAGGTTCATGTTAATTTCTGTAAATATATTTTAGGTACTAAAAAAACATCTGCTAATTTAGGTGTTAAAGCTGAACTTGGTAGACAACCAATAGAAAAATATATAAAAACACAAGCAATTCTTTATTGGGCTAGATTAAATACTGAAAACATAAACCCATTGCTAAAAGAAAGTTATACATTAAGTAAACGCCTTGATTCACAAGGAGTTTATACTTGGTCCACTTTTATAAAAGATTCAACACAAGAAATGAATATTGATATACAAAAAGTAATGTCCTGTCACAATATGGAACAAGTTAACAAACTAAAGACTTGGATTAAGAATATTACAAGTAAATTTTATTCAGAACTAATGGAAAATAAAATTAATAGTTTGAACGAAAATAACAAACTTTTTCTTTACAAAAATATTAAAGTCAAACAAGACCAAGAATTTTATCTAAAATATCACAATTTTGAAACTAGACGTTTATTTACAAAAATTAGAATTAGTGACCATAATTTGCTCATTGAGAAGGGCAGATATCTAAAAATACCTCGAGACAATAGAACATGTCCAACTTGTAAAACCTTAGAAGATGAAAATCACTTTCTTCTCCACTGTCAAATTAATAATGTTTTACGTATAAAACTTTTTAATGACATGGCAATAGATAATCCTATGTTTCCAAATCTATCTGATACTGAAAAACTAGTAGTCCTACTAAATCCTTCTAATATAAACCAAGTGAAAAAAACAGGTTTCTTTATAAAACAGTCTTTAGAGCTGAGGACAGGGGACTCTTAGTTACTTTTACTTGTATATATATATAGATATGTGTGTGTTTAACTCAGTTATTTTATTGTTGTTGTTACTTTTGTTTATGTCAAAAGTATAATTTTACTTATATGACAAATAAAGATTATTATTATTATTCATATTAAAACCGATTTGCCTGCTCTTGCATGATCTTGTATATTGCAGTCCATGGGTCAGACTGCTAACTTAGACATTATACATTGTCTAATGAACAGTAGCTTGTTATACGAAAGTCACATTGTTTTAATAACATTATCCTTGTTAGATGTTCCAATTTTTTTGCATTTAAGTTAAGTTTACTGATAAATTTCAGACCATTCACTATTCCATCAATCTCTTTGTATTACTTACAAATTCCGGACCCAAATTCTTGTCCAGCTGAACTTCTCTCCTTCCTATAAGAACGACCTTTTAAACAGTGACCTCCTGCTCAACTCCTTTACTAGCGCTTTACCTGTCTCTCCTGTATATCCTAATACAAAAGCCATGTTTTACTTTTTTTGAATTGAAATTTACCCGGACGTCCTGAAAGTAAATACACACAACTCTATATTTGGGTATGAAATACATTATATTTTGTAACACAAGAAACACCCCGATGTGATATTCTGAATGCTTTTTTTTTTCTTTTTCTGATGAGCTTTTTGATTGAAGATCACATACGCAATAGCTATTGTTTTTTTTATGTCTGGTATCAAGCTTATACTATGAGCGTTTTGGTGGTGTTCTTGTTTCTTCTAGTCTTTCATTTTCCAGGTTTTTTTCATGTGTACTATTATTTGTCTGTTTGTCTTTTCATTCTTAGCCATGGCGTTGTCAGTTTATTTCGATCTATGAATTTGACCGTCCCTCTGGTATCTTTAGTCCCTCTTTTAATTATGCTGCTTCTGAAAGTTTATCATAGATATTACCCTTGCGTTTCGTCTGCATCAGGCCCGAATAAATAAAAGCTGAACCCCCCCCCCAAAAAAAAATGGCCAGAGGACCATTGAAATCATAGAATTACAAAAGGAGCGTTGAAACTGCTTAGGATATTAGGCCTCCGAGGGTATGAAAACTACTGGTGTTTTGATAATTTTAACATTGTATGGACAGTAGAAATAAGGAAATGAGCGTAAATTTAACCGGAAGAAAAGAGACTTTTGGATTTTTTACAATAATTCGCAAAGTGCTATATATGAATTCTCGTTATGAATTGAATATTTATATGTACTCTCGTTTAGAATATATAACCGGAAGAAAAGAGACTAGGGACTTTTACAATAATTCGCAAAGTGCTATATATATATATGAACTCTCGTTTTAGATTGAATAATTAAATGGACTCTCGTTGCGAATTGAATATTTATATATGCACTCTCGTTTTAAATTGATATTTATATGAACTCTCATTTTGAATTGAACATTCATATGAACTCTTGTTTAAATTTAATATTTCTCATTTTAGTTTTAAGTTGAATATTTCTCATTTTAATTTTAAGTTGAATATTTCTCATTTTACTTTTATCAAGTTAAATATTTCTCATTTCAGTTTTAAGTTGAATTTCATTTTATCAAGTTGAATATTTCTCATTTCAAATTTAATATTTCTCATTTTAGTTTTAAGTTGAATATTTCTCATTTTAATTTTAAGTTGAATATTTCTCATTTTACTTTTATCAAGTTAAATATTTCTCATTTCAGTTTTAAGTTGAATTTCATTTTATCAAGTTGAATATTTCTCATTTCAGTTTTAAGTTGAATTTTTCTCATTTTAGTTTTAAGTTGAATATTCCTTGTTTTAAATGTTTCTTTATTCCTAAATACAATGCTTCTTTATTTCAAATAAATGCATTAGTCAGTCCATGTACAGAGAGAAAAGCCATCGGATTTAGTTGTAAAATAGTAAATATATAATCTCTTTGGGTATTTAAGTCATTTCTCTCCAGACGCTCATCTTCATGACGAAATATCTCCAAATATATGATACTTTTTAAGCCAAAAATAAGAGTGAATAGTAATCATTAATATTTATTATCATAGATATATGTACAGGTAAATTGGCGCAAATGAGTTCCGAATATTGGCGCAATTGATACATTTGGAAAACAAAATTTGGCGAAAATGATACCCCTGAAAACAGTAATTGGCGCAAAAGGACTGCTGCCGAAACTTACACTCAACTTTGAAAGAAGCAAGTATCGCTATTTTGCTAAGTTTATGATTACTAAGATTTTACAATGATAAATATTATTTCATTAGAACCTTTTATAATGTTTTTAAAATCCGTAACTTGGGATTAATGAATTAATATATGTTTTGTAAACTATTGCTTGGACAGTCTTCCCCTTAGCTTTCAAACTGTACACTTGTGAATAAATTTGTATATAAGTTGTATACGGTTTTACGTTTAAAGCAGACACAGTGTCGATTATAGACCTACAGACTTTAATGTAGCCCGTGCCGAAATTCACGGAGTTATACCGATGTTCACGGGTTTAGATATCTATCATATAATTGTCCTTACACATGTCTTTGTTTTTCAATTAACTTTCTCTGTTACTATCCTCCGGATATAATTTTATATATTAAAAAAAACCGCATTATTTATTTCATTCACTGTCTTCTCCAACAGGCATCTACGAATATCCTTTTTATTTCTTGTTTTGTTCCTGGTTTTACCTTTCGGTTTCCCAAATTGTATTATATTGAATTGTGATCTTCAAATTGACATTAAAACACTCTAAAAAAAACTTGTGGGTCTGGCGCTTTTTTTAATTACTTTCACAAGAAACGCTGTGACACATAACTTCGAAAGACAATGCATTAGGGAGATGGAAATTCAGTGTTTAATACTTCAAAAATTGAACATCTAGAGAATTCAGATAGGTAAATTGTTTTCAATGCAGTGTCGCAACATTGTATACTGAGCTGATGATACCCTCGGGGCCTAGCAGCCACTTACTAGAGGTATAAACCTATAGCTGGTGGTAGACAAATAATAAAATTAATGAAGATGGAATTGTTCGTATAAACATTATTCCTTTATAAGAGAAAACAGGAAGTGTGCTTATGAAGCAACCATAAAATTAACACTATAAAGTATTTGGTAAAATCTTGAACAGAATATTTTTTTAATTAACACTATAAGATATTTAGGAAAATCTTGAACAGAATATTTTTTTAATTAACACTATAAGATATTTAGGAAAATCTTGAGCAGAATATTTTTTTAATTAACACTATAAGATATTTAGGAAAATCTTGAACAGAATATTTTTTTAATTAACACTATAAGATATTTAGGAAAATCTTGAACAGAATATTTTTTTCCTCAATGTGGGAATCAGAAAATTTTATTTAGAAAAAAAACCCAGCACCCTTCTTGAAGTTAAATGGTCGTTCCTCTGTGTATTTATAATAGTCTATCGAAATCTAGGTACATATATTATATTCACAATTTACCTTCGTATCTGATTTAGTTTATTATTCAAAATCAATCAAAGGATAGTATCATAATTATGTATACAACTGAATAGTAAATCTTATAAGATAAACAATTTAAAATCTGTATATGGACACGCCTATCATCGTAAACATACATTTATACCATTCATTCTATGCCAGTAAATTTTTCCGTTTAGAAATAAATTCAGGAATTGTTCCAATCAGTTTTCGTTAGCTTTAAAGACAAAGTTTATCCCTTACCTCAATTGGCTTCAATTTAAACGTCTAGACTATCTTACATTTCATATTACACCATTTTAATTGTAGCGTGTAAACAAAACCACCAAATATCTATGTCATCCGGTTCAAAGATTAGAACATTTTGATAGAGATCGTTATACTTTGTCGTTCTACTTATAATTCTACACATAATAAACCTTTAAATAATCAATTGATCTTTAAATAGAGTGTTTCCGAATATTTGTTATGTTATCAAGTAGTCGGTTGTTCCCTAAATTTCAGTTCTTATATTTGTTTTCGGTTTAAATTAAAATATATCAAAACAATCAAAAAACAAAAGAAACAAAAACAAAAACAAAAACAAGAAAAAAAAAAAAACAAAAAAAAAAACAATAAACTTTTTTTGGTTTTCATATATTAGATTTTTACTTGTTTGAATAGATTAATCAAACCAATAACTTAACATTTTATCGAATTAAAACACTGCGATTATTAGGGTCTGGATGCGATATTCTGTTAATTCTTATGTTATTTTCTCTTTATTTTATCTGTACAGCCTTTCTTTTCTCTTCTTTATTTGTTACCCTTTTTCTGCCTATTTAACCTATTATTCTTTTTTTTACAAAACCCTTCCAACCACTCTGTAACATGTTTGTTCTGTAGATCAAATTTCTAACAGTTTTAATTTCTTAACGTCTTCAATACATTGTCTGACGGAAATATTGCTATGATTTTAAAACCACACTAATTGTATTACTTCAATGAAAATGCCCGGCTTAGCCTAACATTGACTATATTGTATTTTTGCAGTTTTTGTAGTTATGCCATAGCTTAGAGAAATGATATGAACATGAATTGTTTTATCGATTTGTTCAAATAATTCCAGTTTTAGTACATCACATATGTTTTGTAAGATACTATAGAAGTCTACGTCATGTTTTTAAATTCATCTAGATTAAACACGGTTACCAATTTTTGAAATATCTGTATTTGTCGGTATAAGTCATTAAACTGACAAAATTGATATTTTCTTATTTCGAACCAAAACTTGGATATCAGTATGTTCTGTATGTTAAGAAAGTTGTATGTCATTTTTTTGTAAATGGGCCATGCTCATCTTGTTTACTACATATATATAAGATATAAGATATATCATATTTTTTTATTTGTTGACTCAGTAGATATTACTGTTTCAAAAATTTATCAAACCAGATCTATTTTTATACCAATGGCTATCATAGCATACAAAACTTCAAGTTATCAAAACGTCAAAATCAAGGTGTCAGACGTGACATACCAATGATACCATACGCATAATAACAGTAACAGGCGTGTTTGCGATCTTCAGGAAAATGTTCGCAAAAAATTTGCAGGAATGTTTTATGTAAAAACTTTTGAGTGAAATCGTTCCTAGTTGAGAAATGGCATATACTGTAGATTTTTTAACTCAAACACAACTCTAAAACATATAGAGAAGATTGTATCACAGAGAAAACATTTGTCATCAGAGGCGAGACATAGTACAGTCATATACCATTCTTTGATTGGAAAAAGTATTTGCGTATATGGCGAAACTCTTACATAATCTTATTCATAATACTACACGTTGAAATGTCTGATTTTGGTTATTTAATACGAGGGAGATGAAATTACACTATCCCATGGCTCAGAGGGAGACCATTTTTTGACTGTCACCCTCTCGTGCATACGTATCAAAACTTATTTATTTTAAGGACAATTAAATTTATTTACATTAGTAAAATTATAGCCAGTGCAGACAAAATATTCTGAACACGGTAACAAAACAGTTAGCCAATTACATGTTGTGCATAGTGGCTCAGAGACTTTTATTCGTAATGAAAATAGTATTTATTGAAAAGAAGTTATGCGTTGCTTCTGATTGTAATATCAAGAATTTTACAGTTGGACAGTAAATAGGTTTTTCAATTACACCATTCAACAACATCCAAATTTAAAATGATTATCTGGCAGTTACAGTGTACAGCAATGATCATCATACAATTTCTTAATAACGATACATAGTCTTGTCTGGTATCAAACAACTTTTTTTCATAATATAGAATGTAATATCAAGCGTAAACTATAACTCTAACTCTGTTTCTAACTGAACTACATTTCTTGTCTTGTCTTTGCTAATATGCTTATGCTTGTTTGTACATGTTGTAAGTTAGATAAAACCACAAGTTTTTAGTATCAATATTAACATCGTCAAATTTTTGTTTTTGTTTTCAGATCTCATTTAGATCAAGTCATATATCTGTTTATTTTCAATTATTTCAACTTTTTTAGATGGATGAGTAGCCTTGTACACCATTCCTATGGCCAAATTGTCTGTGCTTATTGCACTTGCTTTCACAATACACTGTGGCATCGGTTTCCAACAACATCTGAAACATGACTCTCCTGGTCTACTTTCTTCTCTATCACACAACAACAGTCTATAAAAAAGGCAGTTTGTAACAAAGGACCATGATGAACAAAAATTCTGTTTTCCATTAAGCATGGTATTTATCATAATATTATCATGTCTTTATTTAACGTCAAATGAAACTTCAAATATGAAGAACACATCTTTAATATTTTATATACTTTGATGGCTAATTTTTACTATATAAATAGAAAATCGTTGATATTATCAAAATCGTCATAAATGTTCCGATATTGAATTATTGTATTCCCAGACACTAATTTGCTGATGTGCTCCCGTATTCATTGAACTTAGATCACTGCATAGCGCAAGTGCAAGGAGAAAAACGTGATGAAAGAATGTAAACAAACGTGCTCTCAAAGGTAAATTGTAACAACAGATACTTGGAGAACACATTGAAACAAAAAATCATTTAACAACTATAAAATGACATCATATCTCTCTCACTTATAATGAAATATTAAAATTGATGCCGATTTAAACCCTTGTTACACGACAGCCGTTGCTATTGGAGATCATTCAAAAACCTTTATTGAGTTTAATATCTAGTATTAATTGTGGCGTTTGTGGACTTGTTTACGACTATGTGTTTTTTATTGCAAGATTTTATTCTTTTTTCCTCGTATTGATTTGATAGATTTTGTGATTTTCTATAAGCTAATAAGTTTTTTGTTATTCGTCACACGCATAAACATGATGCGTTAAACTCTTATTCGTATATATAAAATTTTCTGACGTCAGACACGCGAATCAATGAATGTGTTTATAGATAGATATTTTTTGTGTTCTGTTAAATTGTTCCTTTTAAAATTGTTACACGATGATGACTGCTGTACCGGTATTTTGACTTTTTATTATTATGTATGTTTAGTTCACGCATCATTGTAAATATAACGGAATCAAAGGGAGATGTTTAGCGCTATAAAAACCAGGTTTAATCCACCATTTTCTACATTTGAAAATGCCTGTACCAAGTCAGGAATATGACAGTTCTTGTCCATTCGTTTTTGATGTGTTTTGTCATTTGATTTTGCCATGTGATTATGGACTTTCCGATTGGATTTTCCTCTGAGTTCAGTATTTTTGTGATTTTACTTTTTCCTAAAGTTTGAATGATGTCAAATTTTAATCGTGTACGACTTGTTGTGTTTTGCAGATTACAGGAAAGTCATCTTGGATTTGGTAAACAGTTTCGCTATGAAAGTTAGAAATACAGTTACTTAAAAAAACTGATAAACTGCATACCCCGGTCTGAATATTGATAAATTGTCGAAATTTATTGCCTTTAGTTCATCTTCGACTTCACCCTGTGAACAGATTTTATCAAACACAAAAGTATTATATGAATGAATATTGAGTACATTCGGACCGGACATCAAGACATTTTTTTAGGTCTAAATTCAAAATATCGTGAAAGCTGTCATTCTTTTCTATAGTAACATTATATATTTTTTTTTAATTCATATTGATAGTGTTATTCAAAATAATTCATACCACGCGGAACAAATTCCACAAGCGGAGAAGTATGTTTGGTTTTGGTTAATGTAAGTGATCCTTGCGTTATAGACGACCTGTTAATCTCGCTCCTTTTGGAGCTCATTGCGCAATTCTAATAGTTTTGTTTGTAACCTTGTTTTATCTTCTTAATTGTGGCGTTGGATTTAAACAGTAGTAGGCTATATAGTTGTCAATATTCCACAAATGCATACTGTAAATAAACTCATCAAAGATACCTGGATTGAAATTTTATATTTGCATCAGACGCGAGTAATAATGTTAGCTAGCGGTTTGTTTCGCGACTTTTGAGAGTACAAATTTAACGCTGATATAAATCGTCGCGAATATGTAAAACTTTGATTTTCATTTTTCTTACTGCATGATAAAAATAGGAAATTGGCGAAATCAAATCGCCGCGAAGTGGACAAGAATGGGATAAACATGAAACGAATAATGTGCAAAAATTAGTTGATTTACAGTATAGTGATATCATCGACATATTTTGGAATAATGAAAGGCCATTCTACATAATCATTGAAGAAGCTTTTCGTATGTCAATGTGATACATAGGTGTTGAAACTTTAAAATTCGTACCCTTCTGAAAAAAAAAAATCATAAATTTTTAATGAACTTCGTGTTAATCAATCTATAGTTTTGTCATGAGTAGAGTTTTGTTGACTGTTACTTATATTTTCATTTATTATTTTTTATGTCACGTTCGATTTAGTGGTCTTATTGATGTCAATATGACAATGTACGACGCGGGTACGGTAATAGGTTAATTGGAAAAACACACAGATAACGGTAAGATCAGGATCAGGAAAATGTATGCTTTATAGGTTTATCAGGCAACGAATTAGTCATATTATTCCAGTTTAAACGTGTTTCTTAGATACGAAACTAAATCTTAACATCACTTTGTTACAAATAAGAAAACATATATTCTTGTATCCTTAAAGATTTTAAGTAACTGTGTACACAACTAAATCATTACATTTTGCATGTAATTCGATATTACCTTTGTTTTAGGATATAGGAAAAAACTGTCCTTTTTTGCGCCATATGAAGACACTAACAAAAAGTGTTTGCATCCTACAGATTTTGCCACCTCTGCAGAATTAACTACATAATCATGATCTACTTTTATAAATCCAGCCTGTTAAAAAAGAAAATAAATTGTACTATTTAATATCTGTTCAAAAATCCAATTGACTGTTTAAAATACTTTGGTTAAACTATCTATATAGACTGAACAATTGGTGAGGTCATACATTTTCATAAGACTCTAAGAATATGCCAAAGACTAGGAACGCTCCTATTAAGATTGTAAACCTTTTGGGGTGTTGTGTGTCGTTGCTTTGCTCTTTCATTAATGTATAACTAACGGTCCTTTGATTCGTTCAAGTCAAAATGGTCGAGGCCAACTCCAAACAGGTAAGGTAATCTATTCCGTAGGTATAATATTAAATTAATCAATTACATATCGAAAGCAGACATACTTTTCCTGCCTTTCCTTTTGTTGTTCCTAGGCAACAGAACCCTATATCCAGATCTTGAAAAGTATCTTTATGTTCAGTCAGTCTTTCAAAATCAACAACTTTTTGTTCCTGTTGAATGGATAAGTTAGTAGTAAACATTTCCAATAGGTCTCGGAATAGACTAAATATTATGACAAATAAATATAATTAGCAAATGCAATTGAAAAATGATTACTGTGTTTGCTCCTTTTGATTTTAAAATACAATAATCGAGTTAATCATCGCTGTTTAGAAAAGTTTTGCACGCCGAATTAGTCAACTGATCGGTTCATTAGTTTCGATTTTTCTTTTCAAACCTATGATGTCGAATTATTGTGTTGCAAGTAAATTATCTATCAGCAATATTTTATACAATTTTCAAAATTAAACCAATGATAGCATACTGCATTTTTGTCGGATTTATCCATTGACATTTTTGGAATTCAATAAACGTTTGCTTATTTTGCTGTACTTAATATGTTCACTGATGCTTTTTTTGAATTTTATATTCCAGCATCTAAATTAATATAGCAAAACGCAATTTCATTCGTTTATGTCTCAATTATTCTATACGAGGTGCACTTAAGACAGATTTATGAGTTTAGTGTACGCATATACAGTTTTTGTCTGTTTCTTTTGTATCTAGCATGTTGAATGTTGTACTTTTCATTATCATCTGTAGCTAGCTGAACTTACGAATTCTGGACCTAAACCCTTGACCAGCTGAACTTCCCTTCTTCCTATTAAAATTATCTTTTTAAACAGTTTTCTCTATTGAGTTCTTGGATCAATGATTTACCCGTCTCTCCTGTATATCCTATTACAAACGCCATTTTGTTTGATTTATCCGACGATTCAGTCTCCATTGAATCTCTGAAACAGTGTTTATTTTTGTCAGTATTAGTTCATTGTGTTCACCACCAGATATAGTACAATGTACCATTGACCTGGTTCTTTATTCATACTCTGCGAAAAACTACAATACGGCACATATACAACATAAATGTATCCAGGTAGCAGCTATACGCTGGTATTTGTACGGTAATGCTGTTTTCTTCGACAATGAAAAGGAACAAGACCAATGGTCCCTATAAATAATAGCAACAGTGGATACCGCTATTCGAAATTCATAAATCGATTTAGAAAAAAAAAAAAAAAAATCCGCGTTACACACTAAAAAAGAGGGAAACTCATCAAATATAAGAGGAGAACAACGACACAACAGAAACACAACACTAAATGCACACACATAGAAACGAACTATAACATACGAATGGCCATTTTCCTGACTTGGTAAAGGACATTTTAAGAAAAAAGGTGGGTTGATCCGGCGGTGATGATACACAGTGAAGGTACGTACATTTAAATTGAATCAAATAAAGGGCACCATTTTTTATATCAAAAGTTATTACACTAACGATCATAGCATCTTTGCTCCAAGAATACGCTATTGCACAATATAATCACGTTTTTAAAATATCGGTTAATTCAAGTGCACCAGATTTTAACTAGTTCCTATACTTTATTAATATCCAAAGTTAAGTTGCGCACGCTTATTGAACATATGATGCAGGTAGAATACATTTTTGTTGTTTGATTGTTTTTTTTATTCAATTTCTTTGCTTGTTTGTTTTGTTTGTTTTTTTTGGAGGGGTTTATAAAGGGGATTCCAACTGATGTTTTACTATTCAAATGAAAGAGACACTTTTTTGTTTTAAGGTCGTGAATTGAACAGCCACATCCTTGAATCACATATCAATATTTGAAAAAATAAAAAAAACTCCCATGAACGTATAGATTAATACAGTACAAATAGCGCTTACTATATAATTATTTGTTAAAATATTGATATACTTAAATAAAAAAAATATGCCACATAATGAAAAGATTACAAATGCTAGTACACAGTTATTCAAATTACACCTGAATTAAATAACTTTTTTTGTGCATATGATAGTTTTGTGGTCTTATCTTATAACGATAAGTTTATTGTTGTTAATTCCTTCCTTTTAGTGTATATCGTATTAGTTTGAAAAAAATACTAAGAAAAAATTCCCAAATCGTGTTCTTACCTTTGAGGCTGTGTATGTTTATATATCAAAGAGCGAGGTAGACAATTTACAATTCTTACATACTATTAGTACACACCATTTTAGTGTAAAATTTAAACACTCGGAACAAAAGAAATGTGATTCGGGTCAAATTTAAGGTTGGAATATTTAAATTTTAATCATTCTACCTAATCATTCTACCTAGTCGTTCTACCTAATTTACCATTTAAAAAATCAATCGATAGTGTGATGCAATGTTATGTTAACGTCATATAAAAGTCTTGTTATTTCTGTCAATATTTATTTTCCACTTGAATTATGATGAAATATAATAATCCTTTTTTAAAAGTATTATTCGGTTTAACTTGCTAAAGTAGATAATTAAATCGAAGAAGACATATACAAAGATATACACAGGCCTTGCAATACAAATTATATCTTTTCAAATCTTTTGTAGCAGTGTGTGAATCAAATTTAAAATCATTACTTAATGCATTTATACTGAACTTTACTTCAGTGTACTGTATTATTAAAACAATGTCTATATAGATACGAACATCAATATTCATAAGTAAAATTATTTGGATATGGATTTACAGTAATTCATATAAACATTACTAGGGACTTTTCTTACAAAGATTGACAATTTTATTAAATAACTATATATGAGTTTCGCTATCGTTTGACGTCGTTAGGGTTATCATATGTAGATATAGTACAGAAGAACAATATACGGTAGGCATATATAGATACTTGCTTCCTGCGTTTTCTATATTTCTTTTACGCAAAAAAAAAAAATCATTTTCGCCAATATTTTTTTTAATTTTACTCTATGTAAATTTTGATACAGGTTAGCACCAGTGCCGTTACGGGTGTGTTAATGTAACTGAGGGATATGGTTAAACATTCTTTACAACTTAAACCTGTCACAGCTACCTCTTTATCCTCACAAGAGAAAGGAATTTGAGATATATACTTATTATTCATAAGATTCTTTAAGTACATGAAATATTACCACTCTTACTAGAGATAATCAGAAACCACTTTGATGCTATATTCATGTAGTCATTATCTGAATTTTACAAATCTCTCTCTGACTAAGTATTTATCAGCAACATTTAATGTTTAAATTCAATCTGTACTTGTTTGTTTTTTTTTACCTTTACCAGAAATAAGATTATTAATAAGTATAGAAGGTACTATTTTTATGTACGATAGAAAGCCCATAATAAATTATTCGATCAATTACCTAGTTTGTTTAGGGACGACATCAAAAGATCAATGTAAGATAAAAAACTTAATTCAAATAGTTTGGGGGTGGGGGGGTTGAACTGCTGCAAGATTTGGTGATCCGACATTGATTTTTACATATATCCATATGGGTCAATCAATTTTTCCCAAATTAAGTTAATAGGGGGGTAGGGGGGTCAGTGAAAAAACTATTTGAATTAAGTTTTTTATCCTTCATTGAACTTTTGATGTCGTCCCTTCGATGTGCAATGATTTACTTCGTCGACAGCAATGCATGGTGTTTTAAACGATAAGCTCGGTCAATATGACAAAACATGTACATTATAAGCTAATCAAAATCCATTTGCCTACACTTTTCGAATTAAAACATTTTACGGTTAATTTGTCTCATTCTATAAACAAATCTTATAAAAAACGTTGCAAAATATTGGAAATATAAGCATTTTAGGGCAGGTTTGACTCTTAAAAAGAACTAATTCTTCGCCAGAAGATGAATACTCTGCTTTTTTTTTAGTAATATCGTAATCTATATATACAACTCGTCTAAACATCAACCCAACGATGTTAGATCTGTAAATTTGCTTTCGCAAATTTTTGGTTTTTCCCTCGCCGAGATTCGAACCCATGCTACTGTGATATCGTGACACCAAATCGCCTGCACTGCAGCCGTCCCGCTAGACCACACGACCACCTGGGCTCTCAACAAAAGAGCGTTCGCTGGCAGTGTGTTACCTTTCCTCGTCAGTTTTAATCTAGCGGCGTACTACAGTACATGATATATAAGGCATGAAGATGTTATTGTTACAGATCAGCTAAATTATCTATAGTAAAGGATCCTACAAATTAATGTAATATACAGTCACAGAAAATAATTATATCTATAAGTACGTCTGAGTCAGTGACAACTCTACAACAGATGTATCCATCGGATCGTCATCAATGATGGTGATACATGGCTGTGTACATAATGTATATACAACTCGTCTAAACATCAACCCAACAATGTTAGATCTGTAAATTTGCTTTCGCAAATTTTTGGTTCTTCCCTCGCCGGGATTCGAACCCATGCTACTGTGATATCGTGACACCAAATCGCCTGCACTGCAGCCGTCCCGCTAGACCACACGACCACCTGGTGTCTCAAAAAAAAGAACTTTCGCTGGCCGTGTGTTACCTTTCCTCGTCAGTTTTAATCTAGCGGCGTACTACAGTACATGATATATAAGGCATGAAGATGTTATTGTTACAGATCAGCTAAATTATCTTTAGTAAAGGATCCTACAAATTAATGTAATATACAGTCACAGAAAATAATTATATTTATAAGTACGTCTGAGTCAGTGACAACTCTACAACAGATGTATCCATCGGATCGCCATCAATGATGGTGATTCATGGCTGTGTACATAATGTATATACAACTCGTCTAAACATCAACCCAACAATGTTAGATCTGTAAATTTGCTTCGCAAATTTTTGGTTCTTCCCTCGCCGGGATTCGAACCCATGCTACTGTCATATCGTGACACCAAATCGCCTGCACTGCAGCCGTCTATATATATATATATATATATATATATATATGTTCTGGACCATGTGAGTATTTGGACCATATGCGTATACTCATATGGTCCGACCATACGCGTATGGTCCGACCGTACGCGTATGGTCGGACCATATGAGTATAATACTCGTTTGGTTATTAACGGGCCGGACCATATGAGTATTTGGACCATATAGGTATATTTTTTTTTAAATTACATTATAAAAGTTTCAATAATACAAAAACTTTATTTAAAAAAATGATAGTTACATGACAATGTATTATTTTTATAATACTACGTAAAAATTAAATATTGATGCCATAGTTAGTTTTCATCGTGAATTAATTCTTAAATGTAGGCTTGAGTGACATTTACTTCCATACGGTATCCGATGATAGATTTTTTGCATTTGCAAGTCTTGGTTGTGCACGATCCTTTTCATTTACACCTTTTGTTTGCGAGTGAAAAGCTAGCCTTTTTGTAGCTCTGCGTACAGTGACACCGAGGTCTTAGGCCATTCCGATATGTCTACGGTGTTTTTTTTAAAGAAGCTCTAGATCTCAAATATCGTAACATGACTGCAATACATCATATTCACAAACCACTTAAATAAACTATGTTACTTTCCAGTTACTTCTTAATTGTGAAATGTTGTTCAGTTCATTAAGACATTTTTAAAAGTTATTTCTTTAAGTCGAAATATTGCCATTCACTCGTAATAACAAATCGATATTGACCATCGGTAATGACCATCAGTCATGACCATAAGTATAAAATGTGTTTATTATAGTTTGACAAGTCAGTAAAATTTACTAGGTGAAACTTCTAATCTTTATTCAGCTTATCTTTTTATTATAATATCATAATAAAATTACCTACATGATAGCGTCTTTTTGATGAACGGTCATACCATATATGAAGAATTTAGAAGTATTAAAAGTAAACTGTAACAGAGTGTTAATTTCCCCGACCAAACACGTACGGTCGGACCATACGTGTATGGTTGGACCATATGAGTATAGATCAGTATATACCCATATGGTCATGACCATACGCGTATGGTCCTAATAATCATATTGTCCTGAACATATATAAGCTACCTAGGGAGGAATTGTCAGTGTACCACAGAAGGACTGTCATAATGTGTTTTATGGTACAATCTGTTTTTAATTTGAAATGTTAGAAATTGTTCTCAGGTAGATCTGTATTGAGGTATCACAGGATAGGACTGTAAAATTCTGTTCTAGTATAGATGTATCCGGTTAAGGTGATTTGGTTTGTGTTAAGTTGCAAATCGTTATCATCTTATCGGGACCTTTTTTTTATAAGGTAGCAATACACAGTTAGGAGTTTGGTTTCGCATTTTGACCTTGGTGGATATTTCAAATAAGAAAGTTATTGTGCAGTAAAATTCATTTTTAGACAGCTGAGTACTACATGTACTAGTGTAGCCTTCAAAGATGGTTTATAAGAACATAAAGATTATTTTTTTCATGTTTTATGGTCTATATTTTGTTTGACTCTCCATATTGTCGTAGCTTGACCGGCCATAGGTCCAAACCTTAATGTAATGTTTACAAACACTTTTTTTCTACACAAGTTTTTCACGCAATTTTACATAAAAATGAGATGAAAGACATATGATTTTTATTAGATTTCTTGATAGAAATATGTAAACAGTTTAGGAAAGGTACTACTATAATCAAATGAAATTCTATTTATGGCCAAATTTTGGGGGATCTTGGCATTGGTTTTCCTACCTTTTTTCATGTATTTAGTTTTGATGTTATATTTGTTACTCTCATCGGATTTTGTCTAATGCTTAGTTCGTTTCTGTGTGTGTTATATTTTAATATTGTGTTTCTGTTGTGTCGTTGTCCTCCTCTTTTATTTGATGCGTTTCCCTCAGTTATAGTTTGTAACCCGGATTTGTTTTTTTTCATCGGTTTATGAGTTTCGAAAGCGGAATACTACTGTTGCCTTTATTTTGCAATATGTTTATAACAAATAAATGCAGATTGTTGCCTTGGATTCACCAAAAAGAAATTATATTTTACCATTTTAACTACTGGATATATAATCTCTGAAAGAATCTGATTACATACATATGCACATATATGACACAATTAGTAAGCTTAATTTGCATGAAAACAATTCAAATCGTATTACTATGTTCTATTCCTGAATATACAATTAATTTGAGGCTGGATGTTTAACAGCCACCCATCATCAAAACATCCCAAAGTCAATTAATGTAACATGGGCAATCAGATATCTTCATCGTGTATCTTATATGTACACTATAAAGCTTTTTATCTAGACGACAACGTTCAAGGATCAATCTTTATAAATGAATGTAAAAGATATAGAGCACATATTTCATTTATCTTAAGTTCGTTTATCACATACTGCATAGTGTATATAGTCAAGACAAGTAATTGTACATTAAGGATTATATCTGTTATATTCTTTATACAGAATGATTGCTCTTTTCACCATCCTAGTATGTTTTTTGGTAAATTCTGTATCGATCGAAGGTATTTATAACAATATCTTGTTATGTAATAGTGCATATGAATGTTGCCTTTATATATATTATATATGTATTGTACATTTAGATATGTTATTTATTCTACCTGTGAACTGTAAGCGAACATTAAAACAATACAAAAGTTTATCTGCTTATATAATTGATATTTTCAATAAGTTAAATAATCCTCTCAACATAAATAGGTAATGATAATATTTAGAAATTTGAAGACAAATTGGCAGCAATTATGATAAAAGAGAGACGAAAGATACCAAAGGGACAGTCAAACTCGTAAATGTAAAACAAACTGACAACGCCATGGCTAAACATGAAAAAAAAAACAACAAAAAACAGCACAGTCACATGACACAACATAGAAAACTAAAGAATAAACAACACGACCCCCCCCCCCCCCCCAAAAAAAAAATAGGGGTGATCTCAGATCAAATACTACCTTTTTTTTTAAATCGTACAATATACAATGATATAGTTTTAGAAATGTGGACATTTATCAAATTTTTTGAACGGCCTTTGTCTTGTTGCACGATGCGTCGTTAATCTGCGTGAATATCAATTTTAACCTATATATCCGAGAAAAAAAATCGGGTTGAATACTTTGTAATGTTTTTTTCAGGTAGATGGCTCATTTGTTTACTCGATTAATGCAATGATTTACAGAGTAGGAAATATTTTTAAAGATCATTAACCTTGTACATCGTCAATCTCAGAATAAAACGTTGCGATTTAACATATATTTGCAATAGAAAAGATCAGTGACCCCTATTCAAAACCAAACGCTCAAAATGACACAAAGCATATTAGGTTATAGCAATATAGCAAAATTAATCACTGACGGGACAGATAGGGGAACACATGATGGGGTTAAACTTGTTTTTTCAATACCGTAATCATGCCATCTGTCAATATGTTGATAACAATCAGTGGAATAATTAAAAATGCTACAAATTAAAGAATCTCTAATTCGGACTCAATATAAACTGACATACAAAATGGAAAACAAATTTCATGCGTCTAACACGCGTTTCTGGATTTACCTTTATCAAGATCAGATACATTACATACGTAAAATCAGATAGTTCGTATGCACGGCTGTATCTCAGTTAATAAGTCAAACATTTGAGTAATTACGATGTGAAACCAAACATGAATTTTGGAATAATGAAGAAAACCTCGTTGAAAGTTTTTTTATGAATAACGATAAAAAAATAGAAAAGAAAGCATAATTGACCTTTTATATATAAAAAGCACCTGCTTTGTATAATAAAAATAGCGTGTTTTGATGAACAAAACTATGATGTTGTTAAACCAAAAAAATGTACTGTATCATTATGTCTTGCTATGTAACTAAAATATACATAAAAATGATAAAGTATATTTCTCCAATAAAATGACTTCATGTCACTTTTTTTTAAACTTAAGCCAGATATTTATGAACGGACAATGTTGCATAATTTAACACATAATGAAATGGAGTTATCCATTAGTGGTTGTATTCCAAAAGTAATTTCAATTGTTGATAACAGGGGTGAAAAGTATAAATTTGATTGATTTTCAAATTTGATATACTTGATACAGGTTTTTCTAATAAAAGACCCGATGATGACTACAGACATCGTGTAAATGGTTTGAGTTTATTCAGAATTGAGAGAGGTGTAAGTTGCAGCATACATTGCGTTTTATGTGATAAGAATGGTGAGTGCAGAGAATGTGGAATTGGTTTTTACGGTCCAACATGCAATTTGAAATGTTCTTCTGACTGCCAATCTGAAGGCTGCAAACAGACTACGGGAAAATGTAAATGTATGTATAACTAAGCTTTTGTATTTTTATTCTATGATATGTACACACTTAACAGTGATAAAAAATTTATTTACCTAATAATGTATTAAACGTGAGTCATTTCTTAACTTGAACACCTAAAATATATTCAATTATTGAATATGTTTAAAAAAAAATTCTTCATTTCATTTTCAGAAACTTGACATTTTATCGAACGCATTGTGACGATGGATTGCAGTATTTTAATTGAATGCTACATAGATTTTTTTCCACGTATATATCATACATGTAGTAATATAAAATTATGATTAAATTTTAAAAAGTACCTCAGGCTATGAGGAATAAAAAGTTATGAAACCTTTAAGTAAAAACAACTTTAATCTACGTCCTGTTTGTTGTTATACATTTTTCGATTACTTCCAGTAAAAGTGATATCTTTCCTCATTCCAGGTCTGGTTTCTCCCCAAATGCAACACTGTTTTACAACCAGATGAATGTTTCAATTCACCATAAACTTTTAATCAAATAGAAATTATTGAGTTTTTAATCATTCTGAAAAAAAAATGGACGGTTGTTTTCAGTCCATGCTTTCACAGACGCTGGAAAACTTATAAATATATATATATGAAGATGTAGTATGATTGCCAATGAGACAACTCTTCACAAGACCCCAATTGACACAAAATTTTAAGGTCAACGCACAGCCCTCAACAATGCCAAAGCCCATACCGCATAGTCAGCTATAAAAGGCCCGAAATGAGAATGCAAAACAATTCAAATGAGAAAAATAACGGCCTAATTTATGTACATGAAATGAACGGAAAACAAATATGTAACACATCAACAAACGACAACCACTGATTTACAGGCTCTTAACTTGGGACAGGCATAGTATTAAGAAGATGTTGTATGGTTGCAAATGATACAATTATCAAGCAATGTTTAAATGACATGGATGTGAGAAATTATCGACAATAGGGCTTTATTTTGCCCACACATCAAAAATATGAAGCACTTCAAAAAGAAGATTGACAACCTGATTAATAAAACAAAACAATTTACGAAAAAAAATTATCAGAGACATACCCACAGACTTGGGGCATTCACATACAGAGAATGCAGTTCGATTAAATCCTCCATAAACCGGGAAAAAAACCTATAAGGGAATAACGTCATTTTTCTACAGCTTATCCGTGTTAGCTCACGATATTAACAGCTTTTGTTCATTTTCTTTCGAAATTAAATTCGCCTTCAAAATCAAAACAGTAAATTGCTGTTCATATAATTCAGCTGGCCCTTAACAAATATATATACTAGTTCAGAGTATGTAAAAATGATCAATCTGTTCGTCTAAAGATGTCAAACGCTATCCGTATTAATTAACTAAACAATAGCGTATATAGGGTAGCGACTGACATCTTGTTAGTGGTATTGAATGACCAGAACATAACGAATGAAAAATTATTAAACAGTAACGCTCATCGTAACACATGAAGCCATTGGCTACAGTTTGATATATCTGTGCTGAAATGTGTTATAAAAAAATTATGAAACAATTTCAAACGTTTGATCTTCCCATCTGATTAGCAACTTTCTGCTTTAAATGTCTCTAGAAGTTCGGTATTTTTTATTTTTATTTTTTTTACCCTCAACACAAATAACTGTATATACGATGTGGGTTTTGTTAATTGTGGAATGTTGGTCGTTGATCTAAACATTCTGTATCTGATGGTTATTTGCAATTGTCTAATTGGCAAATATACCACATTTTCTTATTTCATACAGTATTTTAACGGACTATTTCTATGAACAAGATGTGGACTTTTAAAATGAAACTATCATTGAAAAGATTATTAACTGCACTTCAAACATCAATATTTTTTTCGAAAATAACTGGTGAAACATTTAAGACTTTTACTAAAACAAACCTGATTAATTTACCTATACACGTAGAACAACCAATTTGAAAATAAATCTATAAATTCAGAATGACTTTTATTGGTAGTCATGTTGAAGTCAACACGGCTACCTTCAGTTGCGTTTATCCATTTCAATTGAATTTTGGATGATATTTGTGTCATTGACAATCATACTTCAGCTCCTTATTTTAAATTGTCTTTTTTTAATTGTGAATTTCTTAAAACTCAAATGTCTGAAGTCGACGTACAAATATCAAAGCTTTCAATTGTATCCTGATTCAATCCGTTTTTGTTAGCGTTTCTTTCTTCTACCTCAAACTATGATGTTTATAGAATTTGAGGTAAATCAGCATGATGAATGTTACAAAAAAGCTCTATCGAAACATTAAAGTTCTATTTTGCGGAGTTCCTGTTCTTACTCTTCCTTAACGTTTGGATATTATGTTTTTTACTTTTGTTATATTCTTGTATATTTCTGTTCTGTGTGTATGTTTGTGTGTGTAGATGTGTAACATTCAGATATGTTTTAATACTTTCAGATGCACCAACAACACCAAACACATCAATTAGAAGTAAGTAATAACTGTTACTTATATTGTTAAAACTTGAAATGTATCATTGAATGAGTTATCCATTTCCATGCATTTCATTGGCAGATAACCCCATATTTGACCGTATTATGTCATTTTATTGGAAGGTAACCCATTATTGAACCGTACGATGTCATTTCTTTCGCAGATATTAACATTTTTGACCGTAATATGTCATTTCTTATGAAAATAGGTCATAGGTTGACCCCAAATCTATCGTCAGATATGCAAACTTTCATTAAAATAGTAATAAATCGAGCTTTGTTTTCGATATTCAATTCTTTTGATAAAAACTATTAAAGAAATAATCATCCATGAATGTATTGATATTTTCTGTTGACATATTTAACAAATGACTACAATTTCAACTCTTCTTTTCTGTTTTTTGAGTAAGTTCATCAACTTGAATTTAAAAAAAATATTGAAAATATGCATCAATAAGATCTTTAGATATCGATTTGTGATTTTTCCTCTAGATATTCCAGATATAGGTGTAGATTCTTAATAATGGTATTAAAAGTTTAATAAAGTTAAAATTACAGCATTTTTGGTGTCAAAATAAAGGCTTAGGGGCTCTAACTATGAAAAGTATTGGCTCATATTCATTATGAAGACACTGAGGTTTCAACTAATACAAAGTTTACCTTATATAAACTTGAAAACTTCTTTCATGTCTTTTATATTTTGTTTCGTTTTGATTTTTGTTGCGCCTCCTATTTCTACATTAATACACATCATTGACTCCCTAGTGGTTATGTTTGAATTTTCCAGATGAAGGTAAATCTAGATAGGAAATAGGATGCACTAAATTAAAAAGTGTTATTTTCATTTTATTGCATTATGTCCAACATCATCGTACATACTGTTTGATATAGGAATAAGGTATCAAAATTTTACATGAAAACTAAAAATTTATCACAAATACCACTGAGTATAGGGAAAATCATGAATAGTCATACATTTGTTTTTTTGTTCTGTGGAATTTAAAACAAAGATGCTGCGCTGCATCGTTCTTCACTATATTGGATACCTGAATAGCAGAAGTGTTCTTATACACAACGTTATGTTACTGGGTCTGCCAAGTGTTCCATGAAACCTCCATCCAATATAATTAACATTAATTTTATCATGACATCAGTGTTATCGTCAAATAATCTAAGAGCGGTAGGAATCAAGTGTGGAAATAACAAAAATATAAAGTCATTGTTCATACACTATAAATCTCTTTTACCATACAATGATATAACACATTTGATACATGTATGTACTATATGTACTAGTAAAAGTAGAATAACAAAAATATTGAACTCCAAGGAAATTTCAAAACGGAAAGTCTCTTATTAAATTGCAAAAACAAAAGCACAAACACATCAAACATCCATATGTAGAAAATGGTACATTAAACCTTGTTTAGATGTTGGATTTGTTTGAGCTTTTGATTTTGTCATTTGACTAGGGACTTAAGTATTTGAAGTTACTCGGATTTTAGTATTTCTGTGATTTTACCTTTTTTTTTTATACCTATGTTAGAAAGTTGCATATGATTTTATTTTATTTAGAACAATATACCGTTGGAATGCTTATCGGTGCAGCTTTAGGGGCATTAGCAACACCAGTTCTTGCTTTATCAGTCAATACCATGTAGTGCAGATGTTGGGAACGAAAAGCTGAATATGCAAGATTTTGAGAAGTAAGCATTTTAGGTGTATTCTTTTAGATACATTTGATTTTACTTTCTTTATTTTTTTTTTTTTTATCTTTCTTAAGAATTCTGACACGATATTGTGATATAGATAAAGTTATGTTTTATAAAAAAAAGAAGATTTGGTAGGATTGACAATGAGACAACTCTTCACAAGAGACCAAAATAACCCAGAGATTAACAACTATAGGGCACCATACGGCCTTCAACAATGAGCAAAGCTCATACCGCATATTCAGCTATAAAAGGCCCCGAAATGACAATGTAAAACAATTCAAACGAGAAAATTAACGGCCTAATTTATGTACAAAAATTGAACGAAAAACAAATATGTAACACATTAACAAACGCCAACCACTGAATTACAGTTTATATGGTGATTTGTATCAAGATAATGAAATGAACTCTGAGTCAAACGAGACGATTTTAATCGTTGTTTTTTTTTTTTTTTGCTTCATTTATGTGTTCCAGCAGGGCCGTGATATTCACTTAGTATGTACCTATCAGCTGATATAGTATACAAACCTTTCATATACTGGCATTATCTTGAAACAGGAGTACTGATGACAAAAAGCCGTTGCATAAATAGTTTTACGGGTGCAGTTATGATCAAATCGACCGTTATTGATATAATTGTCATATATAACAATAGATATGATCCAATTGTACTGACAACAATTTTGTTGTCTTTTCTTCTTGATGTGTAGTTGTTTTGAGTAACAAAATTGGTGCCACAACACAGTCAAAGACGTGTTTACTAATTACAAGCACTTGAGTTTATCCCTGTTTTTGTAGGATTCTGTGAAGTGTTATTGTTCGATGTTATTGGTGTCAGGAGCTTTGTCGTGGTGTTGTCCTTTTGTCTTTGACTTGATCGCTTTTTTGCCTGCATGATATCTAAGATCAAAACTACGAAAGCAGTTTAAGGAATATTATTTTGCTGTTAAAATTATAATTTTAAATGCAAAAATAAAACCAAAGAGGAATAAGAGTCATATTTATTAAATACATTTTGTTGTTGTTAGACATGTAACATGCAAGTAATATATGTTTTGAATTGTAGATTTGTAGGAGAAAATACATTTGACTATTTTATCTGGAAGACCATCTTCAAATTTACATATGTATATGAATCAGAGCAAAAATAACCACTGATCTCCAATCCTGTGTATTTCTTAAAGACAACAATGGTTGCATTTGTAGTTTTGCCTTGTTATAAACATAGCGTTACCTTGTTCATTATATTAATTGTAAAACGTTATTATATTCTAATATTTAACCTTATTAAATATAGTTTTAATGAAGTTCTGTACATCTGAAACCAAGTTTTTAGTAAACTGGATTGCAACGAAATTTCCTTTGTTAAATGATTTACTTTGCAGTACATGAATGTAGATGTATATCATTCATGTAGGATAAATGATTTCGATATAAAGTTTCTGTAAACTAGTCTATATGGTGCATGTAGTACATGATTTGTTGTTGTAAACGAAACAAATTATCAATGTTGTTCCTTTCATTGTAATGCAATACATTTGCGATAATTCATATAATAGTTATCAAAGGTACCAGACTTATCATTGAATACAGCAGACGCGCGTTTCGTCTACACAAGACTTATCTGTGACGCTCAGATCAAAATATTTATAAAGCCAAAGGAGTACAAAGTTGAAGCGCATTGAGGACCCAAAATTCCAAAAAGAAAATCCTTAGTATTTCATAAAAATCATAAATTTATATGAATGACCATATATTTGATATTCATGTCAACACCGAAGTACTGACTACTGGGCTGGTGATACCCTCGGGGACGAAAATTCCACCAGCAGTGATATCGATCCAGTGGTGTAAATATTTATCAAAGGTACCAGGCTTATAATTTAATACGCCAGACGCGTGTTTCCTTTCCATTAGACTCATCAGTGACGCTCAGATCAAAATACTTATAAAGCAAAAGAATACCTATACTTGTGTCTTTTCTATTGATTATGGGTTTTATGTAGGCATTTATCAATATATTCTTCTAAATGTACAATTATCGTTTACTAAAATGCAACAATTAGTAAACCCCTACTGAAAGGTGCTGTAATAATTACAAAAGAGGATTTTTAATTGACAATTCAACACGCTAAAACAATTTCTAAAGTAGATTATGGGTACATTAACATATGAGAAACATTGCTAATGTAAATCTGCCTGCCATGACTTGGAAAAATACTGACATTGTAGTCGTCATTTGTGTTGCAAATAACGTCGCGTAATTTTATTGAAATGTCGTGACATTAAACTACAGTTTGACTTGGTCCAAACGTGGAGTTATGATTACCTGCCTTGAAGTGTTATAGACTTAAATTAATTTCAGGACTCGATATTGTTCTCAGAATAACGTACCCTAATGTCTGTCTGTAAATGTCGTGACAAAAAAAGAAAATCAACAACTTTTTATTGATTAAAACCTGGCAATGGATTCAAGGAAATGTTCAACGAAGAAAAACGTCTCCAAAAAATCATGTATGCACTTCAAATTCCGCGGCAAGAAATTCGTGCGACGTCAAAATTCCGCCATGTTTGATTGTTTTAGAAAATTCAGGTATAACTTTGATTTTTCGATTTAAAAAAAAGAAGGTTAAGCATGATTAGCAAAGAAATGATAATAAGTCATGATTTGCCGGGGAAAAAAACTAAATATGTGTTGCGTTTTTAAGGTCCATCAGTATATATTGGAAATTTGGTCTGAATGTATAATATACTGGAATGTCAAAGATTTTCTCTATACAAGCCGGTTTGAATTATAAGTAGTTTATAAAAAAAAATAATCATATTGGACATTTTGAAAGCCTAGCGACAATATTGTATAGCATGTAAATACATAGTTTCATGATATCGATGTTATCGGCAAAATAGTATGTTACATAAGCATAATTCAATTTGAAAGATATGAAGTAAAAGGAAGATGATCTGAACAGATATGCTATAACTTCAATCCTAATATGAATATGAACAAATGAGACTGGTGGCTTACGTCAATATGACAGTGAAAGGCTCTTTCGCTGTTAAGGTTTCAATGCATCCTTAATTAGGTATCAAATATTCATCTTTGAGTTTTCCTGATGAAGGTAAATACAAAAAAATCGCTCAGGAAGGATGGACACTATAAAGTGTTGTTTTCGTTTTTTAATTTTGAAGCTGTAATCTGAGAACCGCTCTGAACAATTTTCAAACACAGTTGTTTCCTAAAACACAATATATATAAGAAGTTGTGGTATGAGGGCAACTCACGATGCCAGTCACGATATGAAAAAGGGAGAAATTATCGGTCAAAAAACGGTTTTTAACAAAAGCATAGGCTCACAACCAAACAGTAAGCTAGACAAACCCCAAAATGACTAGTGTAAAACCATTCAAACAGGAAAACCAACGGTCTATCTTTATAAAAATAAGAAACAAGAAACATTTATTAACAACAAACTTAATAAATGACAACCACTGAACATCAGGATCGTGACTTAGGACAGGTACAAACAAATGCAGCGGGTTAAAACTTAAATAGGCGCCAACCCTCACTCAAACTGAAAAAAAATGTTACAGCACATCATAGAAATACACATAAAAATATCAATTGAAATGTCCTAACTCATTCAAAAGACACATTGACAAAAAGAAATAAATATACACTTAACGATAAATATGAGATTTGGCACAATGTTAATACAAAATTAATAAATAAAAAAAAGTGGTTAGATGTAAAACAATATTTGAGAGATAACCATAAATTTGGACCAAAAAATCTCTAAGTAAAATTACGTACACAGGCTAAAAACAATATTTTTGTAGTAATGAACACTATGCAGCAAGGAAATAGATATTTCAAAATAAATAAATGTGTTGTTTACCCACAAGCCCAGTAGTCAGCAGTTTTTGTGCTGACATGAATTGTCATTGATATGGTTATATTTATAAATTTTCTGTTTACAAATTTTTGAATGTTTTTAAATACTAAGGCTTTTCTACCTCAGGCATAGATTACCTTAGCTGTATTTGGCAAAACGTTTAGGATTTTTGGTCCTCAATGCTCTTCAACTTCGTTCTCTATTTTGCCATTTTAACCTTTTTGGATTCGAGCGTCACTGATGAGCCTTTTGTAGACGAAACGCGCATCTGGCGTATATACAAAATTTTAGTCCTGGTATCTATGATGAGTTTATTTAACGAACGAAACATAGTGAAAACTTATCGACATACCAGCGGAAACCCAGTTAAAATAGAACAAAAGAATCGAAGCTCTTTTTGGAGAAGGTGATAAATGCTTACTGTAATGTTTACAATAGTAATAAAAAATTGAAAGTTAATAGAAACAGATTAAAATGACAGTTTTTGGCTAAATTACGAAGTATTTTATCATATAAACACCATTCGCATAAATTTTCAATTTATCTATTACATAATTAAGCAGAAAAATTAAGTGTCAAGTCGACGACATGGGTGTCTATTCAGTTGGATCTAAAAAATGCATTACTCCCGATTAAAAAAAATACTACGAACGGAGAACATTTCAATCTATTTGTTTAATTTTTTAGTTTCTGCCCTTCCATTATGTGTCTCAAGAACAAATTCCAGAAAATGTGTATCTTTACATCGATAAGAGAAATTCGAGTGCACTTTTCTATATTAGGGTTTTCTATATTAGGACGTTTTTTAGTTGAATATTTTGTCTTGAAAACGTTTATAGCGAAGTATTTGATACATCATCTCGCTTCAAATTCTATCAATTTTACATATCAAGGCTACAGATTAACTTTATAACATCAAAAATGCACAGCACTAAACGATGAAATATATGGGTCAAGTGAAATACCTTTCTAATGAATCACAAAGACAGAGTAGGTGTGTTCGAATAGCAAATTCTTACTAAAAGTACTCGATGACAGATTTTCAAGTTGGATGTTAAAAATGCAAATCTTTGAAAAAACTTATTTTTTTGGGGTGATAATTGGGGTTTACAGTCTTCAACCAGTGCAAAATTTTAGTCTGCCCTTCCAAATATTTAATAAGTTGTTTTTTTTAAATATAACTTTTCGAAAATTCCACCTGACAAGCCGATCAGACAATAGTTCTTAAGTTGACTGAATGCAGACAAGTACATTATTAGAAGCTCATTAGTTAGTAGATGCATTTGTCTTTTAAGATACGACTGGTATATATGGATACTACATTTGCGGCTATGAGGATAAATTCATCGCTTTTCAAGAGCTAAATTGGCAGCGCGTCATCCCTACAATGGCTTCCATTTTTACGATTTTAAAAATGAACTGGAGTAATGGGCAGATAATTTTGACGAGGTAGAATTCTGACTGATACTAAACACTTATCACGAAAATATAAGAGATTAGTGAGATGAGATATATAAACAAGTAAACAGGTCAAATTAACACGAACATTTGATTTTTTAAAGTACTCATAGTTACTGAAACTAATTAAAGCCACAATCAATCAATATTAAAAAAAATATTCATACATTAGAGACTAAAACCAACTAAACACAACCATGGATTAATGTTATGGATAGTCAAAGAAGACATTGCATGCATGATCAGCCGAATAAGCTTTCCCAGTAGACGCACAAAGTCGTGATCCTTTAAGAGTTAATGTAATTTTCTAATTTTTTATTGCAACCTTTGTTTGTCTCTACCTTTCGGAATTATGGGTCTTTATGCTCTTCAAATTCGTACTTAATTTCACCTTTCAAATTTTTTTTTCAAGCGTCACTGTAGAGAGCTTTGTAGACAAAACGTGTGTCCGGCGTACACAATCTTAATTATAAGCTTTGCATGTATGATGTATTTATGATGTATTATCGATTTAATATGTTCAAAATGGGTATGAGTTGTATAAAATTACTAACATATACGTTAAATTTTACTTATTGAAATCAGTCTCACTTGATCTGTTATGTTCTATATGCACATTATAATTTCATACATAAATACTGTTAAAGGTCTATCTTTTGAATTTGATACAATAGAAATAGAATAAAGGACTGAATGCATTTTACAATTTTGTACATTTTATTTGAGATAAGTCTGTATACGTGTAGTCGCATAGTTATACATGTACTAAGAGGATATAGAATTTATTTAAAATGGCTGTTATTTTCATAATCTTCGTATATTTGGTGTAAATACTGCTTTAACGAAAGGTATTTATAAACATATCTGTCATAATGGATAGACAAGGGAGGCGACGGTGGTAACTGTTCTTCGTTTCTCGGTCGAAGGGGGTAGACTGTGATATGTTTTTTTTTTGATGACAACCTTTTATTACAAAATATATGATTATTTTATAACTTTACATACAAAAGTGGAGTATAACGCGTAACTGTTTTAACTTGGAATAATATATTCAACATGTTGCAAATTTGTTATTTACTTTCATTAACTAGTAAGAGCAACTGTTGAGACTAGTAAACTGTTATCTTCGGTAAATGTTTTTAATTGACTTTGTGACACTACAATCTAAATGTATTTTCTAGATATAAAAAGGCCTTGGAATGTATGTATGGAACGCATAGCTATCTTATGTGGAACTCTGATATTAATTATGTTGTTTTATTATTACTTGATGATATTTGGTCTTTACATAATATGGTTTAGACGTTACGTAATGATGTTTTGATATAACACAATATGGAATAGTCATTAAATAATGCTATTTCGATATTACACGAGATGGTTTCGTATTGACTTGATATAGGTTTGTTATTACTTGATGTGGTTTCTCAATATTTAATGTGGTTGTGTCATAAATATTTAAGACCGAACCTTAGCTAGTTATCAAAGATTTTTTTATCCTGTAGTCATTCGGAAAACAACAACGATTAACTAGATTACAAAAATAATTCTAAACAAAATATCAACATTGATTGATGTACACAAGACATCAATCCTTTTGAAAAATATATGCATGTAGAAACCAGGGCAGAAATATAATAAAACTTTTTAAATCTTTGATTCAGGAGATTCTGACAGAAGCCATCATTATGATGACATCAGCAACCGTGTTAAAGATGATTATATTGTCAATATTGAGATGCATGCTACAGCAAAAGAGATGAATTGCTCCAAACATTGCATTAAATGTGATACACATGGAGAATGTATAGGATGTGAAGTTGGTTTCTACGGTTCCACTTGCGAATCGAGATGCTTATTGGACTGTGGTACCAGAGGCTGCCAACAGAATACAGGAAAATGTAACGGTATGCATCACTTGGCTCTTTATAATCAATGGTATTTCCTTGCAGATGTGAGTGTATGCTTGGAATATTTAAGTACCTCAGATACAAAATAGAGTATAACTAGTTTAACTTGGTAAAAACATATTGACCATGTTGTACTGATTTTTTTGGAGTTAAAATAAAATTACCAAAAAACATACATAGTAGATGTAGCTAGAAGCATTTTTGTCCAAAAAAATTGACGTAGATTTTTCTCTTCTTTTTTTAAGACAATTAAATATTATTTATGCATGTAATTAATATGGTCAAATGATATGGGTTATATATAATTCAGACAAAAAAACTACATCATCTGCTTAAGAAATTTCATCAACTCTATCAAAATGATATGTTTATGCTTTAACTATGTAACTGTCTACGATTACTGAAAAAATCCTCTTGATGTGAAATAAGATTTCATCACAATGTTTGTTTTCGCGTTTTGAAAATAATTGTCAAAGAAATCAAGATAATGTTTTTATCTTTATAACATCTCCAACAGTCGAAAGATGATTTATTATTAATCTAACAGTGTATAACTGGCATCATTTTACGGAAATTATAATATTTACGTCAAATACAATGCAATGAGATTATATCGTCGTATTGCTGGCCGTTTTGATCGAAAACATGTCAGTTCAAATTGTTAATTTAAATTTCAATAGTATATATGCTACTAGCGACTAAATGATCACTTGAACAGGCCTGAATAAATGAACATGTATATGGAGCACATTTTATAGTGAACTTTCGCAAAGATAAAACGCGTGCTTTTTAACATACTGATGATGTTCTGTCGCTCAAATTTGTTATTTTTCTATTGCTATCAGGAATTGCTTGACCGATATAATGTGTCTGTGTCTGAACGCACTTGTCGGTTAAAATTTTAGAACTACAATTTGTCTTTTATCGGTGAAAGTTCAAAATACGATCGTCAAGTTTTTAAAATGATATCGCAATGTAAGGGTGAATTAATAGCAGAATACACATACATTGACGATTCGCCCAGTGTCTCCATTTGCATATTTGACGACTCGCCTAGTGTCTCCATTTGCATTTTCTAATGATGATTCGATTTTTGTTCTGCACTTCGCTTAGTATCGTCCTAATTAAGTGTCGCAATTTAAACATTGGTGAACTGTTGTTATATCTGCTCTGACATAATAATGAGGACGTTTTCTTTATTCAATACTAATCTATTTTTTCTTTTTTCTTTTACAGGCACACCACCTGGATGTACACTTGTAAGTACTAAACATTATTAAATACTTCGGTGATTCTTAGTAGAAGGCTTGTCAGTAGTGCCTGTATGATGGTCTATTCTAAATTTCCATAAAATCAAGAAGGATTAGAAAATCAACTTTTCCAAATTCAATGACCTTTACCACTAGACTTTTCTATATATTCTTCAAATTAATTTCGATCAGTCTGACACAAATTTTGAAACTAATTCTTAAATAACAGAATATAATTAAAATGGCCTTGAAATTAAAAAACAAAAAAAAAACCAAAAAAAAAAAACAATACAGCTTCAATGCATTCAACGATCATGTATATTCAGTTGATTATTATTCCTATGAAAATCAAAAGTGTGTGCCTGCTCATTTCTTTTTATTTTTAGCATCGGGTAACACAGCAATTTATATAGGCGCTGGTGTAGGTGGAGGGATATTAGTGCTGCTACTTACTGGATGCGTCTGCAGATGTACATTGAAAAGATCTAGGTACTCAAGAATTTGATTAAAGTAAGCATAAACCTGTCAAATCTTACATTTAGCTTGTTGATTAGCTGATGGTTTGAAGCTGTTAAAATGTCAACTTAATTTTTATTAGGTTGTATTTAAAATAAAGGATTTATCGACTTTAATTTTTTTTTATTTTTTTTTTAACAGCATTATATATTTATTCATCAAATATGCTAGTTACATTGATACACCAAGAAATCAAGCTTTTCTTGATGCATCCTGTTATATTCCACTGATTGCCCAGGTAAGCAATCAGCTGCTGGTATATATGTATATATTATAATAATGTGTATACATTTCTTGAAATACAATTGTACAACATTTTAATACATTATCACGGTTTATTCTATCAATCGTCTAAACTTCTTTTTAGTGACTTTAGTAACGGATTAAGTTTCATTGTTCTGTTTTCGTTGTATCTTTTCATGTATTCTCGAACAAAAATTTGATGAACATTTACCTTTGTCAATTTCTGTTTATTTCTGATATGGAAAAACGTAATATTGTTAGGAAATAATTCGACCAAAATATTTTTTGTCAAAAATTTTATATCCAAAGACTAATTGCTTTAAAGATACTCTATTTTTTTTTTTTGATTTTATCATTAACTCATAAATTCAATTATTAATATTTTTTTTTTCTACGATTGGTATCACTAATTGAGACTTATTATTATCGAATATGTGTACCGTGTTATGATACTTATGCATCTTTTAGATGTTTAATGCTGTTTTCAGCACACTTCGATATTTGATATCGACCTGATTTTGTTAGTGGAGGAGGTCTGAGTTTTCGAAGTGAATTGTCGATGCTGCAAGAAGAATGCAATAATAAACCCAAATTTTAGTGCTGTTGTTATTCTGTGGTTAACATCTTGTAATGAACTATTCCGTAATTAAGTTATGTATTTCTCTGCTTTAGGTGTTCTTTCGTTTATTTGTACTATATTCTTGTCACTTAATGTTGTCATTCTAGTGGTGTTTTAAACATCTGCGGGAGGTTTGGAATAGTCATCTATCTAGGTTCAATTCACATTTTCTCTTTAAATTTTTGCACCAAGTCATTATTATGACAAAGGTAATCAATATATCGTTTCTATGTATGTTGGGGCATTTTTTGTTGTACTTCAGTGGTCCTTTTGTTCTGTTGTTTTCCTCTTATAGTAAATGTGTTTCTCTCGGTTTTGTTCTTATTTGGTTTTTTTTTTCAATCGATACATGAATATTGAACAGCAATAAACTACTGTTGCCTTCATTTATTACAGTTTTCCTTTTGTGTCAGTTGAAGTAATAAACACAAAAGCACGTTCCCTTTCAGAGTATACGTACACAAATCATGTGTCAAATACGACAAAGGACTGTTTAATATGGGAATACATGAGTTAGTATCCCCATATAATACATTTACCAATCATTAACCTTTTATTTTAAGAAAGGATTGCAAACTACCTGCGGTCACCAAACGTTTACCGACATTGTCTTTTCTAGAGATCAGTATGTTCTTGTAGTTTTATTTACCAATAGCTTACCTATACAAGTGTGTTGCAGGGTTTTATTTCATTTTTATTGACAATCTCATGGTTAAATATACTGGTACTGTTTCTGGTATTTTACAACGAATATAAAAAAAGAAGATGTGGTATAATTAATAATGAGACAACTGTCCACAGGAGACCAAAATGACACAGACATAACCAATATCGGTCACGGTACGGCCTTCAACAATAAGGAAAGCCCATACCGCATAGTCAGCTATAAAAGGCCCCGATATCACAATGTAAAACAATTCAAACGAGAAAACTAACGGCCTTATCTGTATAAAAAAATGAACGAAAAACAAATATGTAACACATAAACAAACGACAACTACTGGATTGCAGGCTCCTGACTTGGGACAGGCACTGTCTTTTAAGAAAAACAATGTAATGTAAAATATTCAAAATAATAATAGTAATAGTTATAATGATAGTAACAATAATATCCGTTATTTAAAGAGAGAAACTAGTTAGGGTTTAACTTATTTTCCTTAAGACTCTCTACATTATTCAGTTATAGATGAACATGTGTATACATTTTGATAATCAATTCTATTTTAAAATTACATTTATTTACAGTTATGTCGGGCATTCTACAAGTAACATTTTCTCGTGCATACTATATTTAGATTAGAAGCGAGTTTGGGGGCATACAATATATCTTATAGGTTTTTTTAAACAAACTGTTCATTGCAATTATTAATAAATTATCTTTTTAAATTGTAGCAATAGCTCTGCAAGAAGAATAAAAACATGACATCATCAGTATTTTTTACTGTTAGAGACTGTTAGATAATGAGTATCTACGAAGTTGAATAGAATTTTCTATTGTGATTTAATGATAATAATAATGCTTAAATAAAAATAGAACTTGTCACCCTAATATAATTGGCTATAGGGTATCTAATAATGACATGCTGGTAAGGTATGTTGTTGACATTAATCTTGCTCGTCGATTTGTATTGATGAACGTTAATAATATAATTTTGATAACGGATATTGATATAACTAGATTAAGTTTTTATTTCCTACGCTTTGATGTCAATACACATAAACAAATGAATTTATATAACAACACGAAAGAGGGCGAAAGATATCAGAGGGACAGTCAAACTCATAGATCGAAAAAAAAAAAACAGAAAAAAAAGAAACAATATAGAGAACTAAAAACTAAAGCAAAGGACCCCCCCCCCCAAAAAAAAAAAAAAGAACGGAGGTGATCTAAGGTGCTCCGAAAGGGTAAGCGGAACCTGCGCCACATGTGGACTCGTCGAGCTGCTCATATTTTAACAAACCCAGTTGAAAGTCTAATTCGGTGGTGAAAAGGAAAGTGGACTGTACTTACAACATAAGGAACATATCCGATATCATCTGTAAAACGTGTATTTCATAACTGTCAACCAACTCGTGAAGGCGTCCGTAAATTTATGAAAGGATGATTTCAACTTCATCATTTGAAACTCTTTGTTTAATAGCTTCCTTGTGAGCGGCAACCCTCTTTCAAGGAAATCATGATAGGAAATACAAGCCCGAGAATATCGTACGAATTGGTAATAAATATTCTGCATGCAGGCGCTGCTAAATGTTGCTACATAAATAAAAAGTTGGGATGTTGAACTCATCTCCTGTTGTCGTTAAGTTGTCAGAAACATGTATATGTGATTCTTTATTACTACTGTCTGTCTTAGAAATGAGAGGTAAAGCTAGGGATACAACCATGTTTAGTCTACCATTTTCTGCATAGGAAAATGCGTGTACCAAGTCAGGAACTTGATAGTTTTTAACTTTTCGTTGATGTAATTGATTTTTTGATTTTGACATTTGAAAGAGAACTTTCTGTTTTTAATTTTAGTATTTTTGTTATCTTACTCTTTACATGAATTATTTGAAGACATTTCTCTGGAAGTTTATCAACATGCAAACAAAGATATAACAACACTTCTAAATATTTTTTTTCACTAGAAATTCGAACGGTGACATTTTGTGAGGTATATCTACATACTTTAAGTTCAAGTACGAGAATAATGTTAAAATATTTTTCTAAATACTTCTTTAAAAAATTTAATTCATGCATACATCTTTCAATATGGAAAAAAACATCTTCTCGGTATGGAACAAAGATTTACACAAATTCAATGACTCACTTGATTGATTGTTGACTGTATAGAAACGCAAACGTTAGTTTATAGTTTCAAATATACTCCATTTGCAGGAGCTGCTTGTATTTTGCTTTCTAAGTATGGAAAGTTCAGCAGTCGAAAGCTGATCTCATTTTTTTCGTTAAGTTTTGTTCTCAACTGAATGTCATTGTTAATTTCTTAATGTAATTTGAGATATTCATCAGAATGAACAATATCTGTTGTTCATGTTGTATCAAGCTCAATGGATAACATTGATATTGAAATCAATGCACTTCGTTAAAAATATACAAAGGTTCCTGACATGCTTCTTGTCTACACAAGAACCATCCATGGTACAAAATGCAAAAAACATGATATACGAAGTAAATATTGACGCCGTAAGAGTTTAAAAGTTGTTTTGCAAATAAGACTACATAATAATCAAGTAAATCAACATTTTCCAAAATATATGATGTTATAAACTGTTAATTTCATTTTGGTAATGAAATAAAAAAGCTGATAGTCTCACATTTAAAAAACATCTTATAGTTTCATCCTCTGACGTCATACACCAAGCAATGGATATTTTAAATACGTTGTGAACGCTGTTGCATTGAAGCAATGTTGTATCTTTGTTCAGTTTAACAATGCTTCATCCTCCATTTTCTACATACAGAAATGAAAGTATTCATTTCAGGAATATGAATGTCATTCGATGTGTATGAGCTCTTCCATTTGTTGATAACATAATTCCGTTTTGAATTTTCGACAACTATTCAACTTCGGCACAAACAACACTAATAGCCTACCCATTCATTACGCGCATTAATAATCATTTGTTTTCTGTCATTCGTGGTATATTACTTTTTTTTAATAATAAGACAAGTTATTATTTTTAACTAAGACATTTTAAAATATCTGTAGTGTTTCTTACAAACAGTTCATTCGTCATAAACACGTGTCAGCCTCTGTTTCGACCCTAAACTAATTCATGTCCTCCAATACTTTTACAATTATTCTGCAATATGAAACATCGGGAATAGCAGTTATTTAATCAAATTTATAAGAGTATAATCTTAACATGCTTAAGAATACAAAATGCTTCAAAAACTAAGTCCATTCTCCAGCTGACAATATTGGCCTAAGACTTATTTGCTATTATTTTGGTTCGATTTTGTTATATGGCTCTGTAAAAAGGGGGGAAGATTCCGGAAACAGTCAAACTCATAGATAAAAAATTGAAACGACATGACAAAAAAGAAAAAAGACAAACAGACAAATGATAGTCTACGATGAGTTTATTTATCAATAGGACACACCATAAAAAACAAATATCACGTAACACGAACCTCATCAAACATGGTGATGATCGTATAATAAAATCATTGAGTTCGATGTTATCTTGATATTGTAATTTATCTGGCTCATTTATTGAGATGCAATTGTTACTAGATTTTTTTAGGGAGGCTTACATTATCATCTGTCTTGCTCAAAACTAGATATGTCAAAACAAATATTAAACGCAAGAGATACAAAGAAAATTTTAATAATTCTTTGCAATCTGAATAATTTATGGATTATGTAATTAATAATTT